>JADMLL010000005.1:15503214-15628298 GCA_016920875.1 Columbicola columbae
GGAGTGCAAGCCTGCGTCTTGGTGACGCCACGCCGTTGGTGTGTGCCACACGTTGGTGACGCACCGTGGACCTATCGGCCGATCAGTCTGTTGGACAAGGCGGGCAAACTTTTCAAGAGGATCATTGCGTCCCGTCTCGTCGAACATCTGGCGGGTGTCCATCTCGGATTGAGCAACTCGCAATACGAATTTCGCGGGGGATATTCCGCGTTCGACGCTGCGTCGCATGTCAAGAACACCGTAGACGCGGCAGTCCAGGGGGCAGAGTCGGGCTGGCCGTCAGCCTAGAAATTGTCAACGCGTTCAACTCCCTCCCCTGGGAAAGTATCTACAGAGGCCTGGTACGACACCAGGGGCAATGAAACCCTCTGGTCTTCGGCGAGTAATTGGTAATTATTTCCAGGATCGGTGGATCGTCGCAGAGGGCTGTGACGTGCGGTGTTCCCCAGGTCGGTCCTAGGACCCACTCAAGTGGAATATCGCCTGCAACACAGTATTAAGGACTCAACTTCTTCCCGGGGTTTCCATCACGTGTTACGCTGATAACACGCTGGTGTTGGCCACCAGGGTGGGCTGGCCCAGGGTTTTGGCACTCGCGGAGGCGCACACGGGGCGAGTCGTCGAAAGGATCCACGAGTTGGGGCTGCGGACTGCTGCACAAGACTGAATGCATGTGGTTTCACGGACCGAGGCGGCGTCCGCCGCAGTCCCACTTGCAGGTAGATCAGGAGGGGTTATCTGGGGCTTCACCTCGACAGCAGGTGGATGTTCGAGTCCCACTTCTGGACGGCAGCACCCTGCCAGGAGAATGGCTCGGCGATTGGGTCCCTCCTGCCGAACCCAGGCGCGGGAGGCAGGTCCGCCGTTCCGGGGTGGTCCTGTTCCGCTCATGTGTGGGCCGGTGCACTTGCTGGTCCAGGGCTCTTCGACTCGTCGAAGGGGTCCGACGCCTGGTGGGTCTCAGGCTCTCGCTGGGGCAAGGGACCATCTTCGGTGAGGTGGCGGGCGTACTGGGGTCCCCACCGATCGCACAGACCCATGCACGACATGCGACGGGAGCTTCGCCAGCAGGGCGGCAGCCGGGGAGGTCTCCTCGGGATTGCAAAAAAGCAGGCTCGAAGGGTTCTAATCAGGAGATGGCGAGATCGGCTGGCCCAGGACTTCGGTCCTGGTCAGAGAACCCTGAGAGCGATCAAGCGTAATCTGAGCATACTTTGTAACAGTTGTTGGAGCCAGGTTATGTCGTTGTAGACAAACGAATGATGGAAAACACTAATTCCTAATGTATATATATATTCATACGTAAAATATTATTACAACTATAATTTAGAATCGAAACGCAAAATGCAGGTATGCTGATGGTGCGGAGCTCTGGGACTGAATGAATTTAGCTTCGGTTGTCGGCTGCTTCATTTCCTTGTACGCATTCAAGAATTAGGAAAGTGGCGAACTCCACACAGTTTCCAAGCTTACTTAGTGATTTTAAATCACTATTTGGAATTGTACATATCACCCAATTTATTACTTTCACTGTAACAAATATTTATCTAGACCGGACTGCAATACTGTATATATTTTACGGTTAAAGTATAAATCATCGAATATACATTATATAATTCCCGGCAATATATAGTCTTAAATATCATGAGAAAGAAAAGGATGACCTTCTACAAAATGCATTCAGGAAGACCAACAAATAAGATCTTCCAGTACTTTCTGAGAAAAATGAAAAGACCGACGTGGTTCCTAGAAGCCTGAAAAGATCTTGAGGAATTGGGAATCACGCAGCAAGACCTCAAAATGCGAAACATACTAGAATCTCAGGATTCCTCCCTAGAACCAAACTGAAGAGAAGGAAAGCGTAATCCGAAGAAAGAGAGTGGACAGTAAAAAGATGAAGAAGTATTGGAGGAGGCGAAAAGATGAGGCCCGGAGGAAATGTTGACGGCGTGATCCGAGTGGTCGAAATGAAAAAAATACCGGCGATTATTCATAATCAACACAAAATTTATAAAAATGACAAATTATCGGGTATTTATCACATTTACCGGCTAGCCTAACAAAAATCGAGTAAAATCTCAACAGGTACGTTAGACGTATGACCAAATCGGTTTCTCCCAAATCCTGGGTTGTCATCTTCTTAGTTTTCACATACCCAAATTGAGAGATAGTCCTCATACAAACATCGGAGATGAAAGAGCCTCCTCACACAGACGCTGTTGTCAAGTTTTTTGGGAGATGAAGAAAGTAACAAAAAAAAAAGTCTGTTCAGACTTGCGGCCATGAAATGTAAATGTTGCTTAATTCATTGTAAAGTGATTCGTTCGGCTCAAGGCCAAGAGGCTCACGAAGAAAAGGAAATTGACACAAAAGGCAGCCCGAACGAATCGCTTCATATACCTGTAAATATTCACGAATTGTAAAATGACCCATCCGGGCAAAGGCTCAGGTACGCTAAGCAAATGTTTCATTGTTTTAATGGGCCGCCCGGATGGGTCATGCAATGAAAAACGGTTTGTCAACCCTTTGGGGTATAAATACTGCCTCCATTCATTTAATAAACTATTCCAAATTCAAGAATCAGTGGTTTCGTTTATTATCCTTACCATACTTCATCACCACAGGGGTGATTCTAAGGCATTAGAGGAATTGTCCATTGACAAGCTTCCTCATTCATTATCAGCTACCGCCACAGGGAGAATCAACTCTGAATCGTCAGGGATTTCTTCGTTCGAAAGTTCGAACAGATGCCCTTTCTAATTCAACATCTTAAAAATCGAAGAAGCAATAAATAACATTATGAAGGCACGATTACCAACAGGTATCTCAGATGGAATGTCCATGATGGAAAGAAACCGAGTCCAATCATTGATCAGCCTATCAGACTTATGAGACCCAAAAATCTTCGTCGGGGGAAGGGGAATTAAAATAAAGCGGATATTGATTGACTGATTGATTGATTTTATAAAAAGAATTTGAATACTCACGGTGATATTGTGCGCTATGAAATCGGCCGTAACTTGGCCAGGTTTCAGCCTTTGCGTTTCTGTTATCCAAAATCGCTTGCTCGCCGGCGGATTGGCACAGAATTCGACGGAGATATCGAGTCTTTGACCGGTGTAAGCAGTGACGCTCGTATTGGCAGGATAGACGACGGGTCGACCTGAAACACCAAAAAGGAAAAAAAACAAAATTAAGCTCGAAGTTGTGTTCTCAGTTTAGTAACAAAAAATAAAAAGCTTGGAGCTTTAAGAGAATGACCAGAGAAGCAAAAAAACATGACCTATTGTACGAAAAGACAGGAGAAGATAGAAGTAGATGGGTTTTAAGCAAAAAACGGACGAGAGGTGATAGAGAGAGAGGAGAGAGAAGAGAAGAATGAAACGAAAGCTCCAGACACATCGAAAGCTGATTTCATTTGGACTCTCGACGTGAAATTCTTTCCAGACTGGCGAAATTTTTTCTTTTCTTCTGGAGAAAACTTTTCTTTTTTTTCTTTTCTATCGGGTGAGGGTGGAGAAGAGGAAAGAGTTGAGAGAGGGGCGGTAACCATGGAAAACAATATGAAAACGTTGTGCTGGCGAAAACTCGCATCAGGTCTATAAATCTTTCTGCTGCTGCTGCTGTGGAAATTTTCAACTTCGAAGATGAAACGGTTTCTTAGAGCCTACCGAAACGAAATTCATTTCCTTCCTCCCTCCTTCACTTCTACCCCCTTCTCTCTCCTGTCTCCTTGTCAACGGAAACTGATTATACACACACGGTATAGGTTGTTTCTTTCTCACCCCCTACCCCCCCCCACAGAAAAAGTTTTCATTCTATGGAATCCTGACAAAAGCTTTTCCGATTTTGTCTTTTTGGGTGGCAGGAACAGAGGAAGAGAAAGAGAAGTAGGATGAAATAGAGGGAAACAATGAGAGAGAGAGAGAGAGTGTAAAAGAGAAATGCAGAGGCGGGGAAGGGGGAAAAAGAAGACTTTCTACTAAATAAATAAATAAAAAATTTGATTTGGCCAAGAAAATAATAAAGTTTGGGTCTTGGATTTCGAGGGAAAAACCGATTGAAGGAGATTGAAGAAGTGAAGTGTAATGTTTGAGGGACTCAAAAAGATAGGAAGATGGAGTGGAAATGAAGAGGGATGACGGAGATGGAGAGAAGAGAAAAAGGGAAGCGAGGAAAGGCGTCGAAACTCTGTTTCAAAAATGCAGCCTAGAAAGGATAAAATAGAAAAAGTCGCATCCGATTGTTGCAAGTTTTTGATTGAAAGACTTTTGAAAATTGTTTTTCTTTTTATTTCTCTTCTTCTCTCATCTCCGCACCCTGCTCCTTCCCTCCTCCCTCTCCAGCATCCTCAACTATTTCGATTAGATTTGATTGAAAGGAAAGCTCAGTTGAGTTTATGGGTTTCCACCATTTTTGTTTTTCTATTTTGTCTTTTGCTGTAGCTTTAAATTTGTTTCCACAACTTCAAATCCACCATCTTCTTTTAATTTCAATAAATAATTCATAAGCTTTAATAATTGACAAGACAAACATTTATTAACATAAACGACTCTTCTTTTTCCTGTTTATTGTGTATTGTTGAGGACTTTTTCCTTCCTGCCTGGGTATGACCAAACTGTTTCTAAAAGCCAGTTTATGAGTTAGCTATTTTAAGTTAAAGAACTGCTGACTGGACGTTACCACCAAGATTTTGAGCTATGGAGCAAATTTTTTGCTGAAAAGATACTGAAGACATTGAATGAAAACAACCTAAACAAGGAGATGGGCCCGGGAAACAGAGCCTTGAGATGGTAGGTTCTGGTCTCCCACCCATCAAGTCTCCAAATCATATATTCAGAATCTCTTCTGGGAATTTGGGGAGGTGTTTGAGAGTAGTTTAAATGTATTTAAATTTATCGTAACTCTCTCAGTAAGTGTTACAACTTTTTTTCCTGTCTGTTGAAGGTCTTTGGGCGGTTTTCAGAATGTAGGGGGTCGTTTGAAGGAAAATACCTTCTGCTGGTTCGAAAATTTAATAACAGTGCACTGGATCAGAAGTGTTACTGTCTAAATTTTTTAGTGTTTTGTTGTTTTAAATAAGCCCTGACCCTTACACTTAAGTGAAGATATAGCGATAGGAGTCTTTTTACCCTATTTGAACCGCTTTTCCGCCACCCCAGTAACTTTTCGTGTTTCTTTCTACTTTTGGTAGGCCCCCACTTTTATTTCCTCTTTTTGGCAGTAGTTAGGTGGTCGACAAGTTTCAAAATCCTGAAATCCTCTCCGTGGATTCAGTCGGCAACCTTACGTTCATCAATACTAGTAGAAGTAGGGGTGGTAATAAAGAATTAATGACTTTATTTATGGAATGTGAAGATTGTTACCAACGCACAAAAGTGTTTATCATCAACAGAACAAGTTAGTCAGCGAATGGATGAAAAAAAAGCAGGCACCAAAAACCGGAAAATCAACCCCTAATCGACTTCCCACTTAAGTTCCGGAGCTTAGCAACAGAACACAAACCCATGGGCACATGATGACCCCATAATCCACTTAGACCTCTCATCTTTCCCTCTCTAATCTCCCTCTCAGCCTCTCCACACATACCACCAACGTCACAAACAAGAGGCCAGTTTCAAAAAATTAAAAAAACCTTCAAAAAATTTTTTTATATATTATTCTCATCAAATACTGTTAAGGGTATTTTACCCTCTCATCCTCCTTTCCTCTACCACCACCTCCTCCTCCTCCTCTTCCCAATTTCCCGTGCTCCTCCATCCTTTGAATCCGTCGGAGATAAATTTCAAAATTATTAGAAAATTCGCCCTCCGGGTAGGTTTTCCCTAATTTTATTGACGATTTGATTTTGATCCTTTTCCGGTCCATCTCCCCAGCCTCTACTTCCACCATCTCCTCTTCTCCTGATCCACTTCAACTCCCTCCTCTCACTCGCTCGCTCATTGCTTTTCGAAAATTTTTACCGAGACCAGAAAAAAAGTTGAAATTAAAATTGAAATGAAGAGGAGATAGGAGGAGGGCAAAAGAAAAATATTCCGGTCAGGATGGCTAATGGCTCTGGGAGGGATGAAGGAGAAAGGGGATGGAAAATATTTACCTTTGAAATTAGCCTTTAATCATCAGAAAGCTAATAAATTTCTCGTTTTTTATCATTTTTATTGCTTTTTGGGGGTGATTAAGATTTACTTTTTTCGGTTTTTTTTTTTATTTTGTTTTATAAAATGGTCACTTGAGAGCGTGAAGAGGACGAACAGCCTTGGTCTCGATTGCGGTCATTCCGTCCTAAAGCGATATACCATTCACGTGATAAAATAATTATTTCATAAATAACCTTTTTAGTGGTGCTTAAATTTCACACAATTAATCAGTAATTTATTGTATTTATACGCTCCTGAGGCTATGACGTAATACTTTTCTCTTATCCCTATCAGAACGAGTCAAATATGAGTCAAATAATATCGCGGAATAAGGTCTAAGGAACGTAGGGACGTGCATGCTTCGTTTTTTAAGAATGCGTCATGGCTGAAAAATAGGCCCAGAATTACAAAATTGCCCAGGGCCCACTTTAGCCTTAGTCCGCCACAGAGTATTTTATAATATTCTATTGTGCGAATTTAAAAAAATGGAAGACTAATTTAACAGATTTGGTCGGCCTTGGATAGATTTGGATTGGTAAGAGAGAGATGTTGTTGCTGACATCAGTTTATTGACAGAATCTGATTACAATGGTTACTGAGTCTAAATGACGATCTTAGTCTACATTGTCTAGATCGTGTCTAATCTATTGACCTCTTTTCAGGTCTATATATTGGTTAGCTTTTTGCCTGCCTGCTGTCCGTTTAATGAGGCCTGTACTGACCACGTACAGCTGGGTCAAGACATCTGTCTGCTGGCTCAAGGGCGGCTCCATGCTATTACACTGTAGTATATGTGTCAGCAGTATGTCACGTCTACAGTGATAGAATTACCAAATATTAACCGTAGGACCACCGTTGTAAACAACACCACTCACATGACACTCTCTATAAGCAAGCTGATATGGCCCCTCAGAACCCTTCCTCCTCACCCAAACTCTTCCTCTCAGGCCTTAATAAATAAATAAATAAAATAAGGTTTAAATAGACGAAAATAAAGACGAAATGGAGACGAAAAATCACTTTAAACAGAGGGAGGGAAAATGCGAGAGAAAATTTTTTCTCTCCTCTCTTCCTACTTTCCCTGCTTTACCTCCTCCATCCTTCTCTCTCTCTCTCTCTGTTTTTAATTTTTCTTAAGCAAAATGGAATCCGATGTTTATCTTTCATTTTATATTAAAAAAAATTATTTTCTTCCTTTTTTGTTATGGAGAAAAATTTTTTTTATTATTTTTTATATTAAAGTTTAAATTCCTCTTTCTCTCTTCTCTCCTTCCCTCCCTTCATCCCTTTCCACTCTTCTCGCCTCCTCTCATCTCTTTCCTCCCCTTAATCTCAACTTGAAATCTATTTTCTCTTCGTCTTGTTGTAATCTCTTGTGAATAATGGTGGTGGTGAGGGGAAAGTTGAAGGACCTAACAAGATATTTATTTTTGAAAATATAGAAATATATATATATGTGGGTAGAAAATGCTGTTGCTTTCGAACAAAGATAGTTTAAGGTGTGGGAGAGATGGAGGAGTGGAGGGTATTCCCAGACTTTTATTCCATGAAAATTAAAAAAAAAATTTTTTTGGGAGCATTTGTTTTGGCTGACATGTGATTGGGAAAAAGTTTTCTTGTGTCCACGTCATTGGCTTTTGTTCTCTTTGTCTCGTTCGTCTGATGAGTGGTATGGTTGTCAGAGGGTGGAAGTGAGAAGGATGATGTTTATTTGAGTGACGTGTTCTCCTGTCAGGGTCCAGAACTTTGTTTTGCGGTTGGTTTTGCCTTCTTTCGTGTTACAACTGTTCGGTTTTGGTCCATCTATAAGTTAGTTGATTTTTTGTGGTCTCTTTTGGTTTTCTGTTGTTGTTTCCATTGTCTACTTGATTTGCTTACTAGTTCGTTTTGTTTATAACTTTCGTCTTTTATTTTATGAGAGTCGCTGTGGTTTTGCTTTTTAAATGAGAAAAAGACTTGGACAAGAGGCTGAGGAGAGAATTTTTGTTCCCAAAGTCTAATTATTTATTAATTAATAAAAGCGACAGCGAAACTTCCTTAGAAACGGGACAAATTTTGCTTCCAATTTTATTTTAACTCACTTATGCTTACTTTCGACCATCAAAACAGATATTTATATCCTGATTCTCAAAAAGGCCGATGACTTCTAATTTGTTACCCTAACTGAAGGTTGACTGAGTTAGTTGTTGAGTAAAAATATGGTTGTGCTGGTGTAAAGGGGCTGTGGTTCTTGTATTATCAAAAATTTTTGACTTCTGTCACAAATGTGTTAATACTAAAGTGCAACCCTAACTGTTCCTTGTGCTATAATTCTTAATACTACACCAAAAACCAGTCTTGTTGAGGCGCATACTAAACTGTACTTACATACATAGTCTTTCTTTCGACAATTTATGGCTGAAGTGAAAAGTATGTACCAGTCATAGTAAAGGTTTTAGCGTCAAAAGGAAGAGAGCTCCGCTTTTTTTGCCTTCTCAAAAAACAATAAACCTTCTTTTACACCGGGCGACCTTTTGCACGTCCTGGCTCAAAACCCATTGCTTCTTTCCTAAAAATCATCTCCTCTTATAGGTTACTCATTCATTCGGCTCCTACCTGACGACTATAAATATAATCGCACTTTGGCGGAATCATGTTTATTGTATCTTCATTCTTGACGAGAATATACGAAGATACAATATACAAGACCGCCTTGTTATTTTGGAGTAATGCACTAGTAATGCAGTAGTTCACTTTCAGTTACCAAATCAAATAGAGAGCTTCTTCCTTAAAAAAGAATTAAAAGTTTGAAGAACAATCTACTCCTTCCCTCCCTCTAGTAGATTTGTTCCCGAGCTCAACTTTCCTCTCCAGAAGAGTCATTAAAACATCTCTCTCAAATCATCTGAAAAACTTAACGAACACCGTCACACAACGTGTGCATCTCATTAATAATAAAGCGGAAGAGAGTTTTAAAAAAATCAATTTTGCCGCGAAACTTCCCAAATTGAGAATATAGAAAGATGGCCGACAGCAAATAAATAAATAGAAGAAAAGTGGAAACTCCTCACCCGACGTCATACTTTAAATGGTCGTTACGCGGGTAATAAAAATATATCGTCAAGTTTTTAAAAGTTTTTTAGTGCTTTTTATTTTTCTTTTTCTGGGGGGCGCAGGGGATGAAAGCGCAAGGGGTTAGGGGGTTGGATGTTGCCAGGAGGATGAGGAGGCAAGCGATGCATTTTTATTCTTTCGCGTCTAGATGGAAAATGACTTCGTCCGACTCTAGATTTGTGGGACGATTTCGTCTCTTTCTTTTCCTTTTCCTCCTTACTCTTTCCTCTCCTCCTCCTCCTCCTCTTCTTCAACCTTTCTTCGATGCCACTCTGCGAAAGAAATCGTTATTGCTTCTCTACCCCTTTTTTAAATGGTTGTTTTGAAATTGCTTTTCTCGCGGAATTACCTTCAGCCTGGTTTTTCTCTTTTGCCTTCTTTTTCTTCAAAATTTTCTTCTTCCTCTATCACCCCCTAAGTTTCTTTCTTATTCTTTTCCTCTCCTTTCCTTTCTTTCTTTTCTTCTGTACTTTCTCTCACCGTTTTTGTTACAATTTTGTTGGTGACGATTCGTTGGATCGTGATCTGTTTCTTTTTACTGCCATATAGATATGCTGAGTGTAGGTAAACGTAAGTTTTTAATACAAAAATAAAATTTAGTCCTCTAAGTACTTCATAATCAAACGATTGTTCAAAAGTGAAACACACAGATAGAAAGAATGGACTCTATAAGTAATGCACACTCTCAATAATTTTGGGAGCAGTGAAAAAAATTTTTCATGTCTTTCTACTTCTTCGGCAAATCATTGTTCTTTCATTTCCTCTTTCCTCCTCCTTTTGTGCTTCTTCTTTCTCTTCCTCACCTCTATTTTCCACATCTTTTGTTTGGTATTAAAATCAGGAAAGTTTTGGAAAAAATTTTCGCGAAGTTTTTTCTAAGAATTTTAGCCCGAAAATCGGAAACGACTGAATGAAGAATACAAAAACTTTGAAAATTTATGTTGGAGCTTTTGCGGTGGATGTGACCATGTTTGTCTTTCTTTGTCTTTACTGTTGGAGGGAGGAGAAGAAAAAAAATTGGAGCTATTTCCTACCGCCGACGGGGGTTTTAATGTTAAGTTTCCTCTCTGTCACGTCTCCGTTTTTGTTTGGATTTTACGGTCTCGTGAGCTTTTCAACCAAAACTTGTGAGAATTAAAAACAAGCCGCAAAACTGAGTTTAAGACATCACGAATCGTACCAGATGGGTCGAAGAAAAATTCAAATCCGAAAATGAAGGAACAAAAAAGAAACAAAACGAAAAAAACTCAATAAGTTAAAGCGAATAAATCCGGATAAGAAGCTTTCGAAGCTTAGGAAGCTTTCACATGGCCGTGCGGAAGATGGAGACGTGGGACGGCGTTGGGAATAGAAGACGAATCATCTCGATATTTCCATATGGCGTCTGAATTTTCGAATTAATTCAACCGTAAACTAAATCGATTTTATATTGTTTTTAAAACGATCGGAAACGCGCCTAAAAAAAAAGCTCCAGCAGGGGAGAATCTCTTAAAACAAACCGGCGGTCCCTTTCTTTCTCTTTTTTATTGTTAATTTGGGTTGCATGCGAAAGGTTGTAAAAAGAAATGTAAAAACCTTTTCTTCTTTCTTCCCCCTTCCTTTCAACATGTCGTACTAATGATAACTAATTTGCCTTTGGAAAGAGAGAGAGGGAGGAGAAGAAGAGAAGAAAGAAGGGCAACAAAAAAAAGGAAGAAGGAAGATTATAGACGAACACAACAAGTGGAAAGCATTAAACGAGCAATAAATGTTCTCCGAAGCGCGTAACTAAACTTTTTAGAAAAACATTCGAAAATGGCGGGAGAACGTGAAAGGGGTAATTAGTAGACGTCAGGACCGGTTTTAGAAAGCCAGAGGTGAAAGGGGAAAACAAGCAAAGTTGTTGGTAGGTTGATTCTTGCAGATGAATACTCCTCTCTTAGAGTAGACGATGACGTTCTGTTCTTGATGCAGGATATTGGTCAAGAAGATAGTGGACCTTTTTTTGGAATATAAAAGCCTAAAGTGGAGGATCCAAAGCTGATTAAACCAAGATTGGGAGAAAGTTTCCCGGAAGTTAGAAATAACAAATACCAAGGACAAAACAGAAAAGCCACCAACATATTCCATGAACACATGAAGCCTTCCGAAAGCTCTCTGCTCTATTTATCCCATTCCAAGGTCGAAAAGATTTTCTGCTTTTTTCTCCCCAAACCCTCTCTCACCGCATGGGTCTTCATCCCCTCATTTCTCCTACCCCTGGACTGTTTACGATTAATTTGAGGCTTTGATTCTAACAATTTAACGTAAACAATTCGAATGCGTTGGTGCTTGCCCATTGTTTCCGCATCGATTGAGAGACCTTGTTTGGCTCTGCTCTCATTACTAAACAAAGGCTGGTCAAGGGGGGGGGTAGGGAGAAAACGATTTTTCCCGCCTGATTCTGCTGGTTTTTAATTTTACAATCTAAATCCCCAGGTTCACCCGAAAATTTCCTGATTCTCTCGGGAGCTTTCGTTTTCAACCATAAACGCCATTTTGTTTTTATTTTGGGAAGGGTGGCGGCTTTGTTTCATTGCCTCAAGGAATAGTATTTTTTAGCAAACAGTTCACAAATTCTAATTGTTTGCATTTGCTGTTTATCGCTATCTTTCTTTTCCCAGACTTTTCTTCTAAGAGCAGGAACGTTTTCCTAGTGAACACATTTCAAAAAATCTTGTCAGTGAAGAATTCTGTGTTTCTTTTGACACTTTTCGACGCCCAAAAAAGCTTTGGTGAGTGACAATGAGCACGAACAAACGAAAACAAACCTGATCACATCCACCGCAAAAGCTCCAAGATAAATTTTCAAAGTTTTTGTATTCTTCAGTCGTTTCCGATTTTCGCCTAAAAATTCTTAGGAAAAACTTCGCGAAAATTTTTTCAAAAACTTTCTTGATTTTAATACCAAACAAAAGATGTGGAAAATAGAGGTGAGGAAGAGAAAGAAGAAACACAAAGGAAGGAAGAACAATGATTCGCTGGTGAATAAAAAAAAAATTGTCACACTTCCCTTAAAACTGACAAAATTGTGCATTACTTTTGGGACGAATCCCGTCTACGAGTGTCTATTGCTATAACATCCCATACTAGTGTGCAAAACTTCTGAGACCAATGCATTTTAAAATAAAGGCCAAATTTTTGAAATAAAATTTTCCTACGAATTAATAGTACTTTTGAAACAAAGTATCCATAAAAGTGTGCATCATTTTTGAAATAGGTTATCATTCCCGTTATTCGGGTGTAATCTGGAACAAATAGCGTCTTGGTAATAAGCCCAACGGTCATTCTGGGAGGGAAAAGAAGAAAACTCTTTTTACCTTAGGCCTAGTACTCTAGTGTAAGCACACGTTAACAGGAACTAAAGATGAAGCTATCAGAATGTACACGCAGCAACTGTGTGTTGAGGATGTAACCAGGCTTCGAGTGATCCTGTTCTAGTTAATATATTTTTGTGTGAAAGTATTATTAATTTGTGTTTATGAGGTAGCGATGATAATTATGGTTAGTATTAGAATTGTTTATATAATAAAAAAAATACTTAGGCTTGGGTATAACAAGAATGTAGGACTTGGCTCGAAGATTCGTCTGTAGCTTCTCTTATTATTCAATTAAAAATCTCTCTGTATATGTCAAATAAATATTATATTATTAGTGAGAGTAGTATAATCATAGTTTCATTTACTCAACCAGAAACTGACCCACCAACAGACCAATTATATATAGACTTAAAACAGTTTTTCTCTCCTTACTTTTCCGGAAGTAAAGACAAAGGGAAAAGAAAACCGGAAGTTCGTAATATAATATAATTTTCATGAGAGTCATGCAATATCAATGACCGCGACTCCTCTTGCCCTCTCCCCCTCTCCTCACTTCCTTACTTCCGTTTTCCTCTTTCCTTTTCACTTATTCTGTCATCCAAGATAT
The DNA here is from genome assembly GCA_016920875.1 of Columbicola columbae. Taxonomy (NCBI): domain Eukaryota; kingdom Metazoa; phylum Arthropoda; class Insecta; order Psocodea; family Philopteridae; genus Columbicola; species Columbicola columbae. The sequence continues at coordinate 15,516,390 of JADMLL010000005.1, forward strand.
ATGACTTCATCGAGATGTTCATGGTTCCCCTGGAATCTCCCCAGTCGACGAATATTTTCCACATGGTCTCATTCTTTGGGGCTCGGAGAAAAGGAAACAAACAAAGGAAGTAGTGAGAAGAATGAAGAAGTGAAGGAGGAGGAAGAGAAGAAAGAAAATTTTCTTTCTCTTCTCCCCAGCTCTCGCTCTTCCCTCTCCAGCCTCTCCCTCCCCCGACCTTCCCGAAAAGTGACGAAGAATTTATTTTCTGACGAGGAAAAATTGTAAAAGGTCGGTGAAAAATGAAAAATTCGTGAATTTGGTTAATGGCGGGAAATAAACATTAATCTTGAAAATTTGATGGTGAAACCTGGGTCGAGACTGATAAAATGGAATTCGGGGGAAGGGGGGGGTGAGACGATGGGAAGAACGAAGATGAGAAACGGCAGAAATGGGGAAGTGAAAGGAGAGGTCTGGGACGAAGTTTTTTTTTTATTTTATAGGCTGGGGGATGGAATGAATGTTTAAAAATGGTTTTGGGAGAGTTCACATCCGGCTGTAGGTGCTGTTGTCGAGGGAAGATAGCTAACTATCCCCGGTGGGGTCGTGACATTCTACTTGATTCGACCGTCTTCTTTTCCTTTTTGCGGTTTCCATTTTGACTTAATGGATTTGCCGTATATAGCAACCTGAAGTGTGTGTGTGTGAGAGGGGCTCTGTTCTATAGACCTCATGAAACACTATACAGAGTGGACTATTTTAATCTCTCCAGTCCAGTCAGATTTTTTGAATAGGAAGCCTTCCAACCCAGCAACTATGTCAAAAAAATTTTTCGCTGACTGCCACACTTTCCGAGAAATTCGACTGGAGAGATTAAAATAGTCCACTCTGTATATACCAAATCCCAGTGTACTGTTTTCACGACAGCCGGAAACTATCTCCCTTTTCAATTACCCAATTTCTTAAGGGCAAAAGTTGCTGCTAAAATAAAGACGCCACTTTGTAAGTTCGAAAAGATTTTTCTTTTACACTAATTAAAAACATGTTTTACGAGGAGATGAAATTAGACGAGGTCCTTATCCAAGTCGTCTGTTTTTCGTCACTTCCTGTCTCTCAGCCGGAACTTTTCCCGTGATATATGATAAAGAAGGTTTTTCTTTGCTGTGGAAAACCAGAAACATAATCTTTCTGGGGTGGTATTTAGGAAGCTGCTAGCTGTAGGGTCAAAGCTTTTGATTAGAGAAGTAGTAGTTGGAGAGTTAGAGCTTTCTTTATATCTCTGTAACAGTTATGAATGAAAGACGGGCTTAAAACTCAAAACAACTCGAAATATTTCAAAAATATTGCACACATGTAGGACGATTTAATTGGAAAAGTAATGCACACTTTTAAGAAAAAACTTGTATCAAAACCAGTCTGAAACTCGCATTTTCTGTTCCTTATTTATTATTATTCGTGTTAGGTATATGGTTGGGTACTCAAAGCATCTGACTCGCGAAGTTCAATCTCCCTCTCACATCCTGTCATACCCATGAGTGAAAAACCGAATTATAATTCCACTATAACTATAAAGATGGAACGTCACGCTAAAGCTTATAAAAGCATAAAAATCATAAAAGTTATCAAACATATCCAAAATCAAATCTTCTCAGACTGTTGAGGGAAGGGAGGGTGGAAGGTGCTTGTCAGACCTACAGACAACAATACCTGTGACTACTACCACGTTCAAAAATCCCATTTCGTGTCTTCAATCGGAGAACTATACAGAAACTCTCATCTCGTTTCATAATAGACTCACACAAAACGTTTCGGAAAAAATCTCGTTCGAGTTTTTTTTTATTCTCTTCTTCACCGCGTTCCGAAGGAAATATAAATAAAAGGAAAAAACCGGGAGAAAGTTCACAAAGGAAAAAAAATTCCTCTCCACTCTCTCGAAATCCGGCAGGCCGTGAGATGAAAACACACTTCGGAAAAAAGAAAACGGGGACGGGGACGGTGGTAAATGAAAAGGGTGCGAAGTCAAACGCAGATGTCAACACATTCCATTTTCATTTCGAAGATGAAAAAAAAAACGTAGAATAAGTAGAAGAAGACGAAAAAGCAATAGGAAGAAGAAGGAAGAGGAGGAGGAGAAGAAGAAAACATTACTTTCCTCGCTTGACCTGTTGTGTTTTCCAGATGCAGCTGAGAGAGAAGGAAATAACAAAAAGAAAGAAAAGAACCGAATCTATTCTTCTTCCTCCATTTTCTTTTAACGTCTCCTTTCTTCTTAAAAATAATTGAGAGCGTTTTCCGGAAGTAGAGGGGTGGTGGCGGCAGCAGCAACAGCAGCACACACAAAAAAAAGAAATCGTAAGAATTCCTAACTGTCAAAAAATATGTGTGACGAAGTTTTCGAATGGAAACATTTTCATTCCCTTTTATCTCCCTCCTCCTTCTCCTCCTCGTCTTCCTCTTCCTTTTCTTCTTCTACTCTTTTCTATAACCTCGAAATTTATTATTTAGAAGAAAAAGTCTCCAAGTTTTAATGAAGTTTCCTAGGAGAAAGGGGATAACGTTTACAAGTCGCATTATTTACCCTCGTTCACCCTCTTCATCAAAGAGAAGAAGAAGAAAGTGGGAACTGTACCTGGGTTTTCCCTTTTGAAGTTTCAACTGTATACAAAATGGCTGACAGTTTTATTAAAAGTTTTTGTGTATCGTTTGACGATACGAAAAGTCTGAAATTATTTATTGGTCGGATCTTATCTTTTGAATACCTTCTTTGGGGGTGGAGGATTCGAACTGTTGGGAGAGAGATTGATGGATACAAAACCAAAAGTCGTCTGACGGTGTTATTAGAGACGCTTTACGGCCCTTCACAAACTTACTGTACTTTTTACGTTTTGGACAGACTGCTTCCTGTCTTGTGTTTCTTAGAGGTTTGTTTCTGTGACTAGTTTGCCACTTGTTTGCCGTTCTCAGTCTCCAAATTAACTATAATCTCACTCTACTTTGTCTTGTATTTGTGTGCAAAATTTTTCCTTGATGCATAGTCATAGTTGTTATGAGACTGTATAAAGACTATATATAGAATAATGGGCCGCAGCTCTCTGTCTTAGCTTCAAGACTACTGGAGTATGATCGTTATGAGTCATGTTTAGCTATTGCACGCTGTCTTAGAGTGTTTATTTCATAAATATTGCACACTCTAATACAGAGGTCATTTCATAAATACTGCAAACGTTCGTACGAAGTTCATCTCATAAACCGACATGACCGGTGACCGTCTTTCAAATTTTTCTCAAGTACTGCCTTCTCAAGTCTACTTTTTCATCAGAATACTTCAAAACAAATTGAAAATTGGGCAGGAGTAGTAATAAAAAGCTATCAGAAGAAGAGAGCTCAGGTCGAAGAAAAATAAAATTCAATACGTGATAACTGAATATCGTGAGGATGTGTCTTCTTTTCAAAAATGGCGTGAAGAAAGAGTCCGAAACTTTGAAACTTTTGAAGCTTTAGTGAAAGTGGATCCTAAAAAGAGACGGGAAGGAGCAAATAGCAAGCGTCACGAACATGAGAACCGAGGGAAGTCGGGTGCTGACGAGTAAATTAAAATGTCACATTCAGGAGGAAACTGAGAGGAAAATTTTCGGAGGTTTCTGAGGGATGGTTCAACGCTGAAGGCTCCCCAGATCGAAACGTGGGAAACCTCAAAAAGGAAATTTCCAAAAAAGGGGAAATTTGGACAAATATTAAGTGACCAACCAACAGAAGAGAAAGGAGCTCAATTTGCGCCTTCAACTACTCCGAAAGGAACCAAACAGAGATGGGGCGAAGGGTTGTGTTGGAGTTTGAGGGCTGATCAAAGATAAATTTTCAATTTCCAAAAGCTTTTTTCAAATTTTGCACCCCCTTTCCCCCCAAAAAAGTTTGTCATGTTTGAGACTCTCATCACAAATGTCGCGGTATTCGAAATCTCATAAAGAAACCGGAAGTTTGATAGAATAAGTTTAAAGTTTTGACTTTTTCGAGGTGTTTTCTTTTTAAAGCTCTCTGAGGCAGACAAAAATTTTCTTCTCCTCTACTCCTCTCCGCCCACTCTCTCATCTGTATAACCCATCGTTTGCGCTGTAGGACAACCAGACTGCTTCTTCTTTTATCAGTGAAATGATAAACGAGGTTTTTGCTGGTCCCTCACTCTCTCAGCCATGACGAATTCCGATCACGTGTCCCATGTAACTTTACCATTTAGAAGATAATTTGTGTCCCTCTTGAGGCCTCGCTTAAAAAGATCTTTCTCTCTCTCTCCCTTCCCACCTCTTTCTATCTCTCTCTCTCTTCCACTTTCCACGTCCATCTTTTTGTTTATCTTTCTTTTCTTCCTTACCTCTCGAGATTTTCCAACAGGAGAACTTTCCACGTCCCCACTTTCTTTCCCTTCCACACGTATGATTGTCTTTGAGACAGTCTCCAATTCTTTTAAAACATCCTTAGGGATGGACTTTCTCCTTCTCCCCCCTTTTTTCCCTCACTCTCTTTTACAGAAGTCCCGCAACGACAGCAAGTCGTTTGGGTTTCTCATTACTCAACACTTTAAGCGTTCGAACGTTTCTAATCAACAGTATCGTCTTTCAGTTCGAGTCTCACGTTCGTTTCAATCGTCCCTCTCAACGTTTGCGTACTAAAGCCCACGTCGGGTATCACGTTCACCAAAAGCTAGGATGGAAATAAATAAATAAATAAGAAGGAAGAAAAAATAATTTTCCAGGGATAAAAAGGGACCGGGATGGGAAAACTTAAGAAAATCTTTTTCATTTTGTTTGTAAAGTTCTAATGGGGAGTGAAGGATGATGAGGGACGGGGGTGCAGAGGCGGGGGTGGGGGCGGTGGTAGGCGAGAGAAGAGAAAAAAGATTTCTGATTAGATTTTTCTCCTTCTGAAGAAAACTTCAAAAAAACGGAAGAAATAATTGACAAAAGTGCGTTATCTTGTCGCGGAGAGGAACAAACTTTTTCTTTTTCTTCGTCAAACAAGGTTCGTTCTTGCCTACCACAAAAGCTTAACTCGATTTTGATTTATTAGCTTTTGATGTTGGTTCCTTCTCTTTCTGTTTCTCCTTCCCCCTCCCAACCGACCCGTTCCTTCTTCCTCTAAACCCGAAAAGTTTGGTGATTCAATCTTGTGAAGAGAGAAAGAGAAAAACATTTTTTTTGCTCTCCTCTTCACCAAATGTCATCAAGAAATCTAGTTGAAGACAAAAGTAGACAACTAAGAAAGTGATATCTGAGATGGTCTTTTGTGCTCGAAGTATATGAGGAGATGGTCACCCAGACGGTGATATCAACGGAAGAGGAGTGAGTTCAGTAGAATCCACAAGATTTGAGTTACTATTCGAACTCAGGTCTCATTGGTGATGGTGGAGGAAGATGTTTTGGAGCTGTCATTTGAGCTGATCTTAGATCAATCACAAGAGCAGATTCTTGCTTAAAGTAAGAGTGGAGGGGAACGGGGGTTGGTTAAGCGGTGCAAGCGCCAGACTGGAAATGGTTAAGACTTCGAGCCATATTCCGTTATACCCATGGGTAAAGTTGAAACACTTTCAAAAGTAGTGCACATTTTTTTGAAAAACTCATTACAGAAATTTTTTCATAAAGTACTGAACTGAACAACGGGATAAACATCCAGCATATTTCAAAAATATTGCACATTTCAAGAAAGGATTCATTTCGAAAGTATTGCACACTCAATAGAAAAAGTTCATTTCGAAAACAGTGCACAAACTAGTGGAAAATGGGCTTTGTACCTAACTTAGTTCAAAAGTATTGCACCTTCGTCCGAAGAATTCATTTCAAAACATTTCACAGTTGAAGTCGTCATTCGCTTCAAAAGTATTGCACACTCTTACTAGGAAATTCATTTCAAAAGTAACGCACAAACATAATTAAAACTATTCTCAACCCAGAGTCATCCCGAAGTAATAAAACTACCCCTTCCTCGCCAACAGAATTCCTGCAGTCAAATGAACGAAATAAAAATTAAATCTTCGTTCGATTCCCACCCCTCCGCCAGAAATAAGGGAGGAAAAACACTTCCGGAAAGAAAAGAAGAGTAAAGTGGTAAGAGGAGATAAGGAGCAAGGAAGGACGGACGGAAGGGAGAGAGGGAGGAAGGGGCAAAAGAAAAGAAATCAAATTTCTTAGAAATCCTCTTAACCATCGGAAAACGCTTTCCAGTTTCTGGAAAACTTTTTGTTTGCTGTTGCTGCTGTTGTTGTTGTTGTTATGTTTTCTTCATGAAATTTTTTTTTGTTGTGTTTTGGGCGTGCCTTCTTCCCCCCTTCTGTTCGCCTTTTTCCTCTCAACACTAATTTTTTAATTAATTCGCCATCGAAATTTATTATTATTGTTTCTCGAAACAAAAGCAAATAATTATCTATTAAAATAAATACTAATTAGGTTTTGGGGAAAATTAATAATGGCAACTTTCATGGAGAAAAATTTTTTTTGGCGCTTATTAAGAGATTATTAAATTCCCCTTAAGGGCTCTTAGTTTTCCGAAATGGGAGATGGGGGATGAAGGAACGGAGGGAGGAATTTGAATGAGGTTAAAGCAGAACGTTCGCGTCCACGTGTCGTTTTCTTAGACGTTTTTTTAACTTCTCACTGCTTCCAGAAATGCTACCTTCCAACCTCTATCTGTCCTCTTTGTGTGTGTGTTTCTGTGTGAGGTTTGATCAAAACACCTGACTAGAGAAGCTGTATTTAAGACTTTGACACCCAAATTCGAGAAACAAGATTCAAACTCAACACAACTTTCATTTTAATGAGAAATTTTTTCTTTCAAAAGTACTGCACAAGTATGAAGTTGTAAAAAGGCTTCGTTTTATAAATGTTTCACACTTGCAGGATGGATTTTTTCCAAAAGTACTGCACACTTATGAGATGAACTCTGTTCAAAAGCAATACACACCTCCGTAGAAAATTCGTTTCAAAAGTATTGCACAAATTGAATTTTAGAACTCGTCATGCTTTCCCACTTTTTTTCTTAAAGAAAAATGCGACTTGGGTTGCGAACGCCGTTCATCCTTCCACTCTCTTTTTGCTCTCCTTCTCTCCTCTTCTCCTAACTCCTCCCGTTCGAACGTTTCGGAGGCTTCATTAAATGAAATATTCCGTCAGTAACCTAAAAGCTCGGACTTTTTAACGACAAATAAAGCCAATGTCTGATTTACAGTATCATGTGTCCCTTAATGGACTCTGCTCTCACACAAACAACAGAAATTGTCATTTCCGTTTTTTTTTCAATTGTTAAAAGTTTGTTTTTATGGTTCGCGATGTCATCGATGACACCATTTTTGTTCTGGAGAAAGGAAAACGATATTGGTGTATCGTACCTAGTTTTAGTTTTAAATTCTGACTCTGTCTGGGATTCTGTAAGGTATTTTCTGCTGTTTGTTGAATTGATGAACTAACTGTTTCTGTGTTACAGTCAGATTGAATGGAGGTCTGAGAGACCTGAACTGAACCGCGTTTGGTTTCGGGCAAGTAGGTCTGTTAGGTACCCACAAATAGCTATTAACTAAGCTCAGCTACAGTTACAGGTTACTGACTTACATGGGACGTCCGATACTCAAAAAAAATTTAGGTAACTAACTCAGGTACTAACCCAATAAAGATAGTTCATTACCCTCACAATAATTAAACATTTAACAGCGTCCTTACATCCTCTTCCCAGTGTTTTCCCCGTTTCTTCGGGAGAACTTTGAAAATATTCAAAAACTTAGAGGATTTCCGTTTTCTTCCTCCACCCCCACCCCTTCACCTCCAGTCTCCTTTCGGTATAATCACTGGGATTAAGTTGTGAAAGAGCTGTCTGCGGGGGGCGGAAGACGGAAGGAAGTAAAAGCGATCAAGTTTCAATTCAGGCAGACTTCAACTTCCCCACCTTTCTTTTGTTTCTTATTGCTTACAGCCTCCCCTACCCGTCCCCTGATCTCCCTTCACCACCACCCACCCATCCATCCGTCCTTCTTCTCTCCTCCGCGTACGTAATTCGTATTAAAAACCGATTAGTCTTGGAGAAAGCTTTCGATTTTATACATGAACGTGTTTAACATTGTTTTCGAAATTCGGTTTTCTCGCGGAGGAGGATGGTGAGATGTGGGAGTGGGGTGAAAAAGGGCTTTCGAGATTTGTAGACGTCGTCCTCATTGTCTTCGGAAGTGTTTTGTCATAGATAAACCGAGTTTCATTAGAAAGCTTTCATTCGAGAACTTTAAAAGTTCCCCACTCTTCCTCCTCCTCCTTCCCTTCTTCTTCTGTCTTCATCGTCGCCTTCCTTCTCGTTTTCTTTATTTTTCTTGTGTCGAGACCACGCTTCTGATTTACGAGGATCAAACAAAACGAACAATCAAAAGAAAATTGTTTCTTCAGGTCTTAGATGCATAACAGGATAAAGGAAAGAAGGAACAACAATAAAAAAACGTGTAGACTACATCTCCGCGAATGCACACACGAGTAGGAAGCTCATCGGCAAAGACTTGACATCAGTCAACAAGCAACGTTGATACTGATGTTTACACTGCAAAAGGTACCAGCACACAGATAAAGGTACAATACAAAAAAAAGCAGATTGATAGACTACAGAAGATGAAAGGTCCTTCCTTCAATCCCTCCTTTATTATGCCTCCATACCCTCCTCCCAAAAGCAGCTTCTGCCAAAACTTATTTTGGAAGACTATACCTTGGAGTGCAGCGTAAGATCATGACCTCAACTTTCTACTAGGACACTTCTCAAGATAACGTGAAGGAAAGGTGGCAAGAGTTTGACAAATTCCAAATCAAAATGATGCGACCGAAAGACGATGAGCTCGCGTAGGAGCGGGGTAAGGCCAACCACTTAAAAGAAAGAAGTTAACATGGTGGTGGTTTTACCGTTTTTCACCCTTAATTTTTGGGTATAACAGGATGCGGGAGGAGGATTCGAACCCACGACCATTTGCGTCCAAGTCAGGAACTTTACCACTACACTACTCCTCCCGCGAAAGAAGTTAACATAAGAACTAAAGCAAGCAATTAACTAACAACTAACTATATGTTATTTCTGAATGGGCATATAAAACACAGTTCATCCCTAAATTTAGAGTTTTCACGCGGTTTCCGGTTACCTAATTAAATTTATTGATAATTGGACTAATAAGAAGACATTGTGATTTCGTTGGAGTAACATTTGTTAAGTTATCAGCTTGTACTGAACCTTTTTTCTGAGGTTTCGACACGTTTTATGAAATTTTGTTCAATAAGGATCCAGTTGTTGATGAGAAACATCTTATCTCCTTGAAGATATTCATTTATGTAGGATTAATAACAGTTCTGGCGATAAATTATGGAATAGGAGTGAGCTAACTGTTGGAGGAAAGGTGTCACCTCTTTTCCTGAAATCCACCCCTAAACGAATGACAAACACAAAAAAGCAGAAAAAAATGAGAATATTAATCACCTTTAACAGTGACGTCTACATTGATTTCGCTTCGCCATTTGTCATAGCTTCCCTTCCGGCCGGCCACGCATCTGTACTCTCCCGCATCTTGATACAGAACGTCCTCGAGAGCCAGACCCGGTCCGGGACCGACAGCCTCTAGTCGTCCTCCGGCCCCGACTCGGCTCCAGCATCCAACCGTGTTTTGCGGGCACTGGAGTTGAACGGCTCCGCCCAAAGCCACTTCTATTTGTTTGCCCGGTGGTAACGTTTCCGTTCCCGGGTTTTGAGTCACTTCCACGACGGGATCATCTGGAAAAACCAAACAAAAGAAGAAAAAGGTCAATTCGAGTGAGGATTTGACGAAGGTCAAACCGGAAATGGGAAACCTCATTTGAAAAAGTTTCCGTACGGTTTGGCTACCTCGGAAAACGCACATGCGACGTGTGTTGAAATTGCTGTCGCTTCTCCTCTTTCCTCTTCATTCTCCCCCTCTCTTTCCCGCAGCACACATCCATTCATTGTAATTCTCCAAAAAGTTATTTTTCGGGGAGCGGAAAAGTGCATCAATCATTCCGGGGGTTGAATAATGATGATAAAATTTTTTTACTTGCACATTGAACCAGAAATGATATTTCACAGAACCTTAATTGATTGGATTCCCTCTTCCTTCCCTACCACCCTTCTCCTCCCTTTCCCATTTCCATAATGCTCGTGATTTTCCATCAATCATTTCGGATTAAAAAAAAAATATATTTATGCCTTCTGGCGAAATTATATTTTAAAAAGGGGCTACGGGATGTCAACAGGGGGGCGTTGGGCAAACCTCAAAGAACATGTACTCACATCTTACGTTGAGGAAGTAGCCTATGGATGAAAAGTCTCCCAGGAGATGGTGACTAGTGCACTTATACCATCCGCTGTGTTCCCTTTTGATGGCTGAGAAGTTGAGGTAACCATCACCGGATTGAGCGACAGGTGGCGGTACGTCATCTGAAAATACAGGAACATTCAAACATCCAACAGCAAATCAAACCCAGCCAAAACGATATAAGAAAGGGAAACAAAACCAAAGAAAACAAACCCAAAAACATCGTTAAGCTCGGTGAAAGACAGAAAGATAGACACACAGCGGGAAAGGAAAACAAAGCAAAAACGTCGGAAAAGCAAAAAAATTATCAAATCGGGGAAGAAAACATCTCTGGTGAAGAAAGGCTGATGTCGTTAAGCGGAAGGAGTAGACAATCAAAAAGCAATTAGGCTAAAGATTTTACGAAGAGAACAAAGACAGGAAAGAAGAAGAAGAAGACAAACGGAGAGAAAGAGGAGCGGGGGTGGGTGGTTGGAACGAGGGGGAGGGGAAGAAATAATTTCCTAGGCTGTTGGTAACTGTTCCCGTCCCCGGAGGAACTCGCGGGGGAGTCATTTCCGGATTTTTCTTTTTGTAAAATGACTGGGCTTTTGAGAGAAGAAAGAAGGAAGATGGGGGAAGAGGAAAGGACGTTAACTTAAACAAAAATCAGAAAAACTAGATTTCTAATTAGTTACGGTGGCGCACCGCGATAACCGGGAAAAGCAGCAACAGCAGCAGTAGGAGGAGAAACAGCAGCAAAAATTTCGTTTCCGGGCTCCCGAAATTACTTTTGTCGCGAAAATGGTTTTTAAAAAAAAGAGAGAGGGAAACCGTATTTTAGGTTAGAAACATAAATTCTCCGGTTTTCAAAATTCCCGAGAAAGTTCGAGAAAGAAAAATTTCCTCACCACCACGAACCCTTCACCCTTTACCTCAGCTACTTTCCACCGCCTTCTTAAAACCCCCGAATGACGAGTTTTCTTTTTTGTGAAACATTTTCTCACCTTTTCTTCCTTTCTCTTTTAAATGACCCGGTTTTCCAGGTTTGACAAATGTCACGACAAGTCATTCAAAGATTACGGGATGAGGGGTTGGTGGGGGTGGAAGGGTGGTCTAGAAGGATGGGAGAAGAAAGCGCAACTGTGAATTTTATTAGAATTTCTCTGTTTTTCTTATGTTTCGCTTTAAAGGGTAGGAGAGAGGAGAGGAGGAGGAAACCTCAGACTTTTCATCTACTTTCTTCGGCGAAAAAGGCTTTCGAATACAAAATTTGTTTTTTTTCTTCTTTCTCTTTGTTTTGTTCGATTTTTTTCCCTCTACTCAGACTTTACTCTTCCTCTCTCTTCTTAACTTCACTCAAACTTATATATATTAAATTATGGATGCCACTGACTACTGTTTTATTACCAGTGTTGCCAACTTAAACCTAATTACCTAGACAGCCACATGATGGAAAGCACATTACTTCTCTCGATTATCTTTATTCTCTCTTTCTTTCGTCTTTGTTGCACTCCCTTTTCCTATTTCCCTTAGTTTTCTTGTTTCTGCCTCCTTTTTTCTCCACTTCTTCTTTCTTCTCTCTCTCTCCTGTTTTCAGCTAAGTTTCAATTCCGTTTTTCACCATCGAGAACAACAGAATGTGGAAAATGGCTCTAGCTTACATCACAGTTCTTCCATTTTCCTTTTCTCTTTTTCCTTTCCCTCTCTCTTCTTTTGTTTCTCCGGGTTCAGTGTTTTCGATTTGCAGAATGGGCGTCAAAGAGTCTTTAAGAAACGTAGATGAGAATTTCAGGCAAACGGTGCAAACCGTCTAATGAGAGTGGGGGCTTTGGTTTCCAATTAATCGACGGCAAGGTTGAAAAGGGAAGTTTTCCTTTTGCTTTTCCTTCTCCTTTGAGCACGTGCTAAAGCCACGTGGTAAATGAGCTCTGAGTTTTAAGGGTTGATTATCTCCATTGATGAGGGGCTTGAGGTTATGCGGTTTGTTTGTATTTCGAATCTTTGTGTGTTTCCCTTCTGTTCTTTCATTTCTTCGTCTTTCTTCTTCTTTTGTTTCTCCTCGTACCTTTTTCTTTCTTATTCCCTGTTTTTCTCTTTCATTTGTTAGATGTTGATTATGTGGGATATAAAGTCCCATTCTTGTCACAAACTCCTTAAGTTCTAGGAGTATTCTTGTAAGCCTTGAACATCTTTTAATTTATTTATGTCTTTCTTGGTCGGTTAACATGACTTCTGGGCTGAAAGTGTACTCTTCGTACAATCTATTTCTTACTAGAGATTTTTCGCCAATTGTTTTGCAGTCGGTTTCTATTTTGATTTTGTGTTTTAGTTCCTTCCAGCACTTCCATATAACCCTGAATTCTTCTTCTTTCTGATAGCTTCCTTTTTTCTTACAAGCTTACTGAGAAACCTTCATTTTCAGTTATTCTTTTGCAAGAACTCCACCAAAGACCTGTCCATCAATCAGCTGCTTTTCACAACTTCACATTCAACCCATCCTAGAAAATTTCCGAAAGCTTAAACTTTCAAAACTCAACAAAAAATCTTGTCTTCCTTTAAGCCGGAGGTGGACAATATATTTACATGTTAACTACGTCATTTGCATGTCGGTTTGATTGACGGGTTAAGGATGTAGGACCGAAGGTTGTTTATGAACGTAATTGCTTTGTATACTAAATTAAACTAACTTTCTCTTTCGCTTTCTCTCTCTCTCTAGTCTTCCGGTCTGGAGGCTCTCTCACGCTCTCTTTTACCTCTTCCTTTCTCCTCGCCCTCTGTTTCTCGTATTTCCTTCCTTTTCGTTGTGCGATTTTGTGCCCGGCAAAAGAGGTCATAAAAGCTCTCACTCTCAGAGGGTTTTTCATCGGCAAATAAACAAACTAAAGGGAGAAAGTTTTCACAACAGGTTGGATAATGGTTCTGAAAGGTCGAATTTGATTTTTCTTTTCTTCTTCTTTTTCTTCCTCTCTCTTCCGCATCACTCTCCGTATGTATGTTATTCTGCTTCTAAACTTAGTCGATTTTGTTGCGCCGTAGGCTTGGAAAAGGAGAATTGGAACAAAACAGCCCAAACTTGAAAATGGTAATGAAAACCCCAGCACCCTTTCTCTGTCTAACCTTGTTTATATTTCTTTACCTCCTTTCTTCTTTCCTTTCTTTCATTGTCTTTGTCTCCCTTTCCTCTTTTCCTCTTTTTTTCCATCTTTTTGCTCTTCCTTCCCTATTTCAAATTCTCTCTCGATATCTATTTATCTACCTTTCATTCTCTCTATCTTCACATTTTCTGCCTTGTTTTTGGGCAATTAGTCGCTAAAAACAAAAATAAAAACTGGGGAGCCAAACGTTTGGGAAAGCGAGCAAGTTACAGGTTTCCGGAGCCAAAATGGCCGGAACTTGCGAGGCAAATCTCCATTTTTATTTTTAATTGAGTCGCTTTTAAAAAATTTGATTTTGAAAATAAATAAATTTTATTGGTTTTTCCAAAAGGAATGGAAAAATGAAAGGACGAGGGATGCTGAGGAGGACAAAGAGGAGGAGGAGGAGGAATTATAAATTTTAATGGGCGTAAAATCGGAGCCTACCGTCTGCTGGTTTTCCTTTCTCTCAATTCTCTCCCTCCACTTCTCTTTTACACTACAGCCTTTACTCCTTTCTAATAGAATCAGTGGCGGAGTCGGAACGATTTTTTTCTAATTTATCCCTAACCTGCCTGTGTTCTAATTTAGCTCGCGTACACAGTGAATCCTTGATTCAAAAAACTGTGAATTTTTCTTATAAATGATACACAACAGCTTCAAACGATACCGGGAGGATATGAGGAAGAAGGAAGTAAAGAAAGAAACTAAAAGGAGAATTGAGAAATAACCCGAATGCTTAAAATAGAGCTTCTAAGGTTCTTTTACAAAAGAACAAAGCACATAATCCAATGGCCTGTGGTCAGAGTGATCAGGACAAGTGACCATCAAAGTAACAGTTAAGAGTTGCAGGTCTCCCTCACATTCTGTTTTACTAAAGAAAGGGAAATGAGATTTAAGCTCAGCACGACTCGGTATATTGTATATTTGTAAGAATATTACAAACTTTCAGAATGTATTCGTTACAAAAGTAGTTGTAAGAACTCATTCCAAAAGTAATGCACACTAAAAGACTTCAAACTTGACGCCATTCAACCAGAAACTCGAATTTGGTATTTACTACGTGGTTTGTTCTCACGTAGTTTCAGCCTTCCTTGGGCTTCTTCCAAACCTTTCCTGGGGCCATGCTGCTTAGACTTAACTCCTCAAAAGTAGTCCGAAGATCTACATGGTCTCGTGTTTGAAGACAGGTGGTAGTTAGGAAGGGGACATAAAAAAAATTATTTGGTTAAGTGGTCAAAATAATAGACAGTTCAAATTAATTCTCATATTTTGTTATGCTAGGCACTGCGAAGCTGATGAAAAACATTTAAACGTTAACTCGTGTTATCTTCGCTTACAGGAATAAAAGCTGGTTGCTCCGATTCCAAGAACACAGGCACAAAGCTTCTGTTGAAGAAGTCACACTGCCCGCCCAGACAGAGATCTTTAGCTTATGAAATGTTATATTTTGTAAAATTAGTCACAAGATGGTGTGCGACATCCAATTTTTTCTGTTTTTAGTTTGGTTTTGCACAAGTCCGTGTTTTTTGTAAATTCTGTTGTATAAATTTTGGTCGTTGTTCAAGTTTTGAAGAATAAACATAGTTTTGTCTAAATTCACGGTGTTTCGATTTTATTCATTATTTGGGAACCGGCCGCTAGGGTAACTTGGCGGTTT
This sequence comes from Columbicola columbae, assembly GCA_016920875.1. Classification (NCBI taxonomy): domain Eukaryota; kingdom Metazoa; phylum Arthropoda; class Insecta; order Psocodea; family Philopteridae; genus Columbicola; species Columbicola columbae. The sequence goes on from JADMLL010000005.1 coordinate 15,531,475, forward strand.
TCACTCCACGTTGACGTTTCGTGTGGTTAACAACTCGGTATATCTCTCAACTGCCAAACCAGAAACCGAACCAAACAAAAAACAAGTGAGAAAGGCAACCAAACCCTTCTAAAAAAATCATTTCAACAAGGAAAGGAATTCGCAAAACTGCAAAAAGAATGCTTAATTAATATCTAACCGACGCGAGGAAAGACAGACAGACGTCAGCAACAAACAGAAAAAAGACACGAACCCCAGAGGCTTTCAATTAGGATGAAAAAGAATTTCGAATCGGAAACCGAAATGAAACAAAATGAAATGGGTGTCATTTTGTATAATTTGACGTCGGGAAATTTATTTCTAAATAATTTTCACGTTGAAGAGAAAGAGACGAGACGGAGGGAAGAGGGTGGCAGCAGCGGGGGTGGGAAGGGAATTTAAATTCTCCAAATGCGAAATTTCGATATTTTCGGGTCGAAACGTAAAACTCAACGCGAGCGTAATTACGATAAATCAATTTGTGTGAGTGAGCGAGAGAGAGAGAAGCTGATGGGCTTCGAAAACCTTTTTTTTACCTGGAACCCCGCCTACGATTTACACGCAAAAAAGACTTTTCAGGGTTCGGGAAAATGTTCGGGGAGGGGCGGAGAGGTTAGGGCAACGAGGCCTTTTGCTAAAATTTCTTTTGCAGTAATTATTTGTGACTTTTAACGATTTTAAGCTCGATTTTTTTAAAGAATCCAAATGGATCTCAAATGTTTGAATTATTATTATGAATAATAATAGCAATAATAATGAAACAGACACGTTTCTATTACCGATTACACCCACTATGTGACGACCTAACCCCCTCACGAACACTCTAAGAGTAATGAGCTACTTGAATCTAACAATAGTGATTTCTGCAGTCATCTCCAGTTACGCGCATACCTCAATTAGGTTCATGTTTAGTTCGTTTTAACGTTAATGGCTATTTCTTACATTTAACTAGATTATCACAGAATTACTTTGACTATAAATTATTTACTTCGTTATAGCCTCACTAAAAAAGTTTGTAGTTTAAACTTTTTGATGAAACTCTGTGTCAGTTTTACTATTTTTAGACTTCCTGGATAAAAGGTCCTGTTATTGTGAGAGTGGAGTGTTTAGAAAAGTTGTGCACAATTTGTGAGCAATTTAGTGCAAGTATTTTATTTATAATAAAATTTAAATTTAAAGGCGAAATTAAAGAATTATGAAGCTTTAGTTTGGACTCCAAGAATTAATTTGTCTATGGGACAGTTTAATTATAACTAAATGTAGTGAATGGGGTTCAACTTCAATAGTGACAGGCTTCAAGCCTGAAACAGACATTTTGAACCCAAATGGACATGTTATTCATTGTACGGTTCAAATATGAGTGGCGGGGCTTAGATAGAATTCCCTAGAATATTCGAGAATCTATTTTTGAGGGGAATGCTGTCGATATTTTTGCCTCCTCCATCGAAGGTGGCTTAATTTGTGGTGTCTTGCTAGGTATAAAAGCGAAGGTATGGTATCTTACTGAAGATGTTTATAACCGTTAAGGGATGAAACGTTGAGTTAGTATACTGTATTAAAAGTGACAGCGTGTTTTGTGTTTTAAATTGTGTATGCAGAGTAAGAAATCCTTTCTAAAAGCTTGTGTATGACAAACCTCATCCGTTGAGTCAACATCTCCTGTAGTAAACCTGTTTCTCGATTTTCGGTCAAAAGACTCGGGCTTAACAAAAGTTCAACCAAAACTTCGAAAAAGTCCAGGTCCCATAAATCATAGACCACGACCCGTAAACCAAAGAACGACCTCCTTCTGATTGCCCCTCCTCAACCTCATACCACCAAAAATATAAGAAAAAATCCAGAACAGAGGTCGAAATATATAATGAAAAAAATCGTTTCCATCTTTCCTGTATCCTACCCTGAAAATTTTTTTGTTTCGTTCAGATGAGAATGGAAAACGGGGTCGCCGTCGTCGTCGTCATCGTCGTCGTCGTTCTCTCTCAATTTACCCTCGGCCCCCCGTCTCCCCATAACAAAAAAAAATTGAAAATGAATTGTAAGAGGCAGAAACATTCGAGGGGCAAAAAAAGAGGAAAAATCACGTGAAATATGGAGGATACAGTTATACAGTTTATAAATTAAGAGGAAATTCTGGAGATAAATCAATAAATACTGGAAATCATTTGGAGTCCAAATTATTGGATATATTTCAATATTGTTAAGCCCTTCCGTTTTGGAGGAGGCTGGTAGGGTAAGGTGGGGACGTTAAAAGTAGAAAACGGGGGCGGAGTCGGGGATTTGTACGTAACAAGGTTAATTCGAGATTTTTTTATTATTTCTTTTTCGATATCTTCAATTTTTCTTTTCTTTTCTTTCTTTCTTTCCTTCTTCGATTTCCCGTCTGTTTCCTTTTCTAAAAGCTTTAATCCGACGAATTTTTAATAATTGGATTTGATAAAAACGGAGCTTTTCTTTCGGGGGTTTTGTCCGGGACAGCATTTTTCATTTCGGGGTTCGTACGGTCATTACTTTAATGTTGTTTCTCCAAAGAGTGAGGAGGAGGAAGGAAGCGGACAGTGGGGAGGGGATGGTGGAAATTCGGTTGATGGGCGGGAGGTTAGGAAATGGTGCGTTTTACACGCCAACCGCTTTTCCTCAAATTGCGTTTTCTGTTTTCCCGGGAGGGAGGCGTGGAGGGGTGGAATCGGTTTTTTATTTTTGCTGTTTCGGCAAGAACTCTTGAAACTTACCCTTTTGCCAGACGGGAGACGATGGAGGATTGGAGTCGACATCGCATTTGAGAGACACGGGAATCCCTTCGCGGATGGGAAATCCGAAACCTGGCTCTCTGCTGATGGCGAAGGACGGGCTGTCTGTAATGAGAAAGAGAGAGAAAATGAAAATTATTTTTGCTGAACGTGTTCGTGACTCACCTTTCGTTGGTGGGTTATAAAGATCGTGTGTTGGTAAAACCGTTGGTAACCTAAACACCTGGCTTTGTGGGTTTTGTGTTTTAGAAATTTAAATAAGTACTCGAATTTCCAAAGAAACAACGCATGTGTTATACTGTATATGTTAACGTGAAACAGAGAAATTGGAGAATGTCTACTTTCTCCAGTAAATGTCAACACAGTCCAAACACGTCTGTGAAAATTTCATTACATTTATTAATACATTATAATACAGTAACGAGAAACCGCCGGACGGTTCGAACAAAGAAACCCCAAAGACAAATTACTATTACAGACTTTCATTAAACAATGTATATAAAAATACTGAGTATATCCTGGAGAGCTCATTTCATAAATATTACACACGGTTGTATTCGATCAATAGACATTCACGGATCGTACGACGATCAATGACGAAGTGAACACCTTCAAACCATATTCGATGAATTTGTGCTCTTAATCTCCCGAAGATATTCCACTTCAAATTTGTATTCACTCCGTTTCTCCCAACAGTTTCTTCCAAGAACTTCCATCTGTAGTCATCGAATTTGTGCTTAGATAGGCCTACCTACCAACACATGACGCCTTAATGTTTACTGTATTCGCTCACATAAATCCATAGATTCTGAGGACGAATCTAGTGAGTATAGATGGAAGTTGTTGGGATATATCTGAACATAAGGACAGTGTATATGCATTCAAGGCGTCATCTGTTGGAGGGTATTTGAGTACGAAACCAGTGAGTATAAAATCAACGTGTAATATGTTTGGCGAACCCCGAGCATGAGCCCAGTGAATTTTAATTCCTCAAGTAAGGTAAATTAAAAAATACACCAAAAATACAATCAAATCGTCAAAAACTCTCCATCGAACTTGACAGGCAAACTCAAACACGCACTAAAACCAGACCTCAGACCTCGAAACCACTTTCAATTCCACTACCCAACCCCCATCCTTGGCACCGCAATCACTCTGTCTACCCCGACAACAACGCAGACGGATGAGGAAAACGGAAGAAAGGAAAAGTGGGCGGGTGGAGTGACACAATAGAAACAAAGGAACCTCGGCATTAATTTTCAACCCGAGATGACGCTCCGAGACAAACGTTATAACGTATCAAGGAGAATACAGAAGCCGGCAACAGGAATATTAATTAACAACCTAATTAAAAACAAATATCAAAAAAAGCTTGAACGGCAAAAAAAACATGGCTTCCGGTTCCCGTTTGTACAAAAAAGAAAATTTCTTTGTGAACTTTCAATCGAGACAACGGTGTCCTTTGTTTTGGAGATTTTTTTGTCTTTGTCGAAACGCTGGTGTTCTTTTTGATAATTTTTTTTATCAACGACTGATAAAGAAGAAGACGAGGAAGAATTAATGGAAAGAAATTTTTAAGTGACGTCACCGTCGATGATTTCTCTTGCCGTTCGGAGAGAGAATTCCTTTAAATGGTGGAACGAAAAAAAATTCAGTTTTCCGTCTGTTTGTACAGTCAACTGTAGGATTTTAATTAATTTTGATAAATCATTCTTCTTCTTTCCCTTTTTCTCTTTCTTCGTTAAAATCAACATGACACGTGGTGACAGTGTCGAGAAAGCCGTTCGCCTAACAAACCGTTAAATTTTTTCTCTCTCTCTCTCTCTCTCGTATTCTCTTCTTTCCCCCGTTCGTTCTGGACGGAGGAAAAGAAGAAAGAAGAAGATGAAAAAAAAGTTAAAAATAACTTTTAATGAAGGAATGTTAAAATGTTTGAACGTCAAAAACGTAAATCAGAGATTTTGAAAATTTATTGGACTCGTGAACGCCGGCTCTTTTCTCGAAAATTAATTAAAACTTCAACGTTTCTTGCCAAATACAATAAAAGTTATGAGGGATGAAGTAAGGACCCAAGTCGGAAATGAAAGGTGTTGAGTGTCACAAACAATTTAAGATCCGGATGGAACGGATCCCGATCCTCCATACCATCATCATAGCCTCAACCGTTCGATCCCAACACCTCCCATTTTTTCATTTTCCACTGATCTTCCTCCTCCACCACCAACTTTCTATGTCAAACAAACATCGATGAAGAGATTTTTGACGATTTTATACTTTTTGGTTTATTTTTTACTTTCTCTTGTTTTAGGACTTAAAATTCACTGGATTCGTGAACAGGATTTACCAAACATTTGATACTTTGATTTTATATTCACTGGATTTGTGCCCAGGTACCTCCCAAAAGATAACATCACGAATTTGTATTCACTCCATTCGTCCTCAGAATCATCCAAACACACGAGACCTTCAATCTGTATTCACTGAAATCATGCTCATAAACTTTCCATCAGACGCACTTTGAGTCTATATTCACTGGATTTGTCTCAAAATCTATGTGCGGGAACCAAGTGAACACAAAGTCAAGATTTCACGCGTTGGAAGGTATCCGAGCACGAATCCAGTGAATTCAAAGTGTTGTCTTCTGCGTTGTATCAGAGTACAAATCTAGTGAAAATAGACTGAAAGTGTTATCAGTTGGATTATTTTTGAGCTCGAGTCCAGTGAATACAAATTCGGAAGTATCACATGTTGGAGGGTTTTTGAGCACAAATTCAGTGAAAATGGTTTCAAGGTGCTGATTTTAGACCGAACTTCCTAATTGAAATAATTGTGCAATATTTATGAAATGGTTTTTGACTTCACGTCAGGACTACACCACCTTCCGTTACAATGGCTACAGCTATAAAATAAAGACAGTCTGAGTGAGGTAGATCAAACTTTTTATACCAATAACTCAACAGAACCGTCGTAATATTCAAGAGTTTATAGTAAGATACCGTATCTATCTGTTTTTTTTCTGGCTGTCCTCCGTCTAGAAGAGATGAAAAAAAAATTACATCCTCCTCTTAATAACTTACTTTTTTCCTCGTACTTAATTCCTCAAAAATAATTCATTGAGTTTCAATTGGAAAGGAAAAATAACCTCAAACCAAAGTATAGAGTATGACAAGAGATAAGAAGAGTGAACTCTTGGAGAGGAAAATCGAAGATGATTTCAAGGTCATTGAAGGGCTGGAAGAAAAGAGGGGGCTGGGGGAAAAGAAGTGAGAGAAAAAGAAACTTGTAATCCGAAAAAACCACTAAACTGCATAAAATATTCAAGAGGAAAATCGGAATCGCGGAAAATTTACTTTTCCAATAATTTCTCTCCTAATATCGTCCTCAGTTGCTTTTCCACCTCCTCCTTCTCGCGAGAGAAAAGATGTTTTTGAAGAAAGAAAAAGAAAAAATAAAAACTCATATGTATGCGAAAAATTGGGAGAAAGAAGGGTAGATGTAGAGGAAGAAAATGAAAGAGGAAGAGACAAAAAACGGAGAAATGGATAGATAAATAAATAAATAATGAAAATAAAGAGGAAAACAAAAGGTGAATATGGAGAGAGAGAGTGAATGAAAGATAGATAAACGAAAGAAGAAGAAGAAAAAAGAACAAAACCTTGACAAACAGGCAGAGAAACAATGAGAATGTCAGAGAAAAAGAAAGCGAAAGGAAGGGAGAAGAGGGAAAGAGAAAAGATTAAAGATAGTCACTAAGAAGCAGAGAGAGAGAGAGAAACATATCAGTTATTCTTCCGGAAAAGTCTTTTGGTATGAAAAATTGGAAATTTTCCTTTTCCAAGAAAACATTTAAGTTCTTCTTCCTCGTTTTCCTCTTTACTCGTCTCTCTTCTCTTTACTTCTCTTCTCTTCCTCTCTCTCTGCAAACGAGAACTGATGAGAGAATTTTGAAAATTTTGTTTTCACGTGCGCCTTAACTCATGTTAAGGGTCTCCCCGGAAATGATTATTTTCTTTATGATAATTTTCCTGCTCCTCCTCTTCCTCCTTCCTCTCTCCCATTTTTTTAATCATTTTGTTTCTGGCAATTTTCAAAATTAGAATTACAACGTTATTAATTTGGCAACAGAGGGAGTGTGAGAGGGAGAAAAGAGGAATAGAGAGAAGGAGCCACAGGAAAGCGCTTCGAACGGATGGGAAATTTTTTTTTAATTCTCCCGCGTTTTCTTTTCTCGGTTGTTTTGTTTTTCCGACAGAATGAAAATGAAAGCGAAACAAGACAGCTTTCACAGTTACTGAAATGCCGGCGGAAGGGTGAAAGGTGATTTTTTTGAACGAGGTCACGTGAATAATGGAAAATACCTGGAAAAAAGCTCCCCTGGGAGGAAGGGAGAAGAGTTAGGGCTGGTTAGGAAATCAGGGCCAGAGCACGGTCTCTCAAAACTCCGGAAAATAGTGTATTGGTATGTCTTCGCATCTGACTGAACAGTTTTGTTTTTATTAATTTTAGGTTTCTTTTTGCTGAACACATTTCCGGTTTCCTCCCTTTCCGGTTTTCATTCTCTGTTGTCTTTTGATTATCGTTACACTCTGTCTTGTTACCCTTGTTTAGGTTTTTATCATTTTTCTTGTGTTTTTCCGAATTTTCTTTTTAAATTTTCATTCCAGTTAAATCGATTGTCTGGCCTTTGTTCACTGAGTCGGGAAATTCTTCCCCGGCACTTCCATCCATTTCGTGTTCGAAGACGCAGTGGGAATGCTTCGATGCATTTTAAAAAGTCGAGAGAGTTCCCGGAACACTCGTCAAATCTCTACGGGATTCGCCTCGTGCCGCCGTTTTTCGTCCTATTCCGCAGCTCCCTCCCTCTCTGCCACCCTCAAAGGTGTCCCCGGATGACTTCTTTTCATTCTTTGTCTATGGTGTCGGGAGGTGGAGACGGTCTCTCGTTATTTTATTTTATTTATTTAGTTTTTTATCATTTTAATTTCTCTAGAGATTTTTTGTACAGTAATTACGTTGCCTAACTCTGTTTTTGTTTTGTTTTTATTTTCCTCCATCATGCAATTTTTCCGGTCACTTCCGGACATGAAATTTCTTTTTTTTTGTTTTCTGCAACCAACGCCCACGACGGTGTAACACTTCGAGGCTTTAAAAAAAAGCTTTTTTTCTTCCCTGTTCTTTTGGAAGGTGTGATTAAAGGCGAGACCCTCACATTTTATTTTTCCTTTAAAGAGAAAACCTTGAAAACCTGCTATTCGATAATAATATGGTTTTCCGGTTACTTCCGGTTTTAATATCGCTTAAAATATAACATTCAAAAACGTGAAATTTAATAATGGTGAAGTTTCCAATTTTCCACACAAATTTTGGAAATGATTTTCTCCCTTTTTCAACCATTTTGTTTTCTAAAAATATAAATGCTGTTCTACTAACACTTAAGACCACCACACTTGCAGCCTTGCATGGGTCACAGAAAGCTTCTAGTTGAATGACATATCTAGTCCGGAGGGATCACTTCAATAAGGGAAAAGGCTCTCACTTCCTGTTCTGGTTGGCGTCGGATATTTTCAAAAAATTTCCACCAAGTCTCCACATCCTTCCCTCACCCTATTATGTTTCCTCTTCTTGTTCCGCTTTCCATTTTTCCTCTGCATTCTTCTTCTTTTTTATAACTTCACTTTCGCTTATTTTCCGTTCCCTTTATCGACCTTATCCGTCTCCTCCCGTCCGTACTCCCCGAAACCATTTTTTTCTTCTTTTTTTGTGAAAATCCGCCCGACTTCGTGGGAAAAATTTAAGAGAGTCTCGTAAACAATATTATCTGATTTTCCAAAGGCCGTTTATTCTCCTTCCTTTCCCTCCAACCCCCTCTTCTCTTCCCGTTCGCCTACTTCCTTTTTCTTCTTTCTTTTCCTTCGATTTAAAATTTAAACGTCTCTGATAAACATAAAAAAGCTTTCCGAGACTTTCTTCTAAGTGATTCTAAAAAAAGTTTCTTTTTTTAGCTGCCGCTGCTGCTGTTGGGGAAGTTTTTTATTTTGTTAGCGAGAAAACGTCTCCCGAGACCGCGAAAGACTTGCTATTTACGTCATCACTTATTATTACTGGTAGTTTTTGGACGAGGATAGGAAAAAAACCTTCGGGCTTTTGGGGAAATGAGGAAGTGGGGATGGTGGGAAGGTGATAGTGAGTTTTCCGGAATTTATGACTTTACCGAGAAATAATAAATAAAAGTTTACTAAATTTTTATTTTTTTATTTATCTCCTTTTGGGCTCGAAAGATTTAGCCAAAGTTTTGTTTTGTTTTTTTTGGGTGAGGAAGGGAGGGGCCAAAGGATTTAGGTGTGGAGATCAAGGTGATATTTGCTGTTTTTTAGGCGCGTTTTTTTGTTTTCGTTTTAAGGGTGTTTTGTGAGTTGTGTATTAGTTTGGCCGTTGTGACGACTCGTTGTGAAAACGTTTTCTGTGTTAGAGACTTGAACAAAGTTCTAATAAAAGGTATCTTGTGTTATTAGCTTCTAATGCCACGTTTAATAACATTTAAGGCCTTGGTTAATGTTCAAGAACTGGACAGATTTGGTGGAAGTATAATTCCGAGCCTTGGGAGTTACATTTGCGTGTACCTCATAGCAGCTAACATCTTAGTGAACATCTTCCCAAAAGCTGAAGGAAAATCTCAGACTGACCAAGATATAAATTGCAGGATTCTACCGGCACCTACAAGAGAGCCAATGAAGAGGGTTTTGGGTGTGTTGAAAAATAGTTCCGAATGCTGTAGTCATAGTATTGGACGACTGGGTGAAGAGTAGCGGGGGACCTGCCACAGGATGGCTAGCGTCACGGCAGCTTTGAGCATTTTTATTAAAGATACAAAAGCCTAGTCTCCTATCTCCTAAGCTAACATGAGAAAACAGGAAACCGGAAACCTCTTCGAAAAAAGTATTTTTAATTATAGCTGTCAGGGAGATCAACTGAGGGGCAAAGAAAACGACAACAATCATTTTGAATTTGGACATTCAGCATAACATAATCTATAAATCACAAACCGAAAATGAAATTCAGAGGGGAAGTAAACAAAGCGTTCAAAACGTTCGCCAGGTGAGTGCAAGATTGAGATCACCACGCCCACCAGACTAACTATACAGAAACTAAAACTTCTAACAATCAAAACACAAGTCGCCAAAAGTTAATAAAAATGGCAGCATCCACCCAGACGCAGAGAATCATAAAGCAAACATAACACCGTCGACACCCATAAAAGGCCAAAGTTAGACAGACAGTCTGTCAGTCAGACTGACTACCTGAATAACGAGTTTCCGGTTCTATCTGTTGTTTTTGTTGTTTTCCCAAAGAAAAACTTTTTTTACGGGATTTTGTTTGGTTTCCTTTTTTGCTTATTATTCTGTTTTCTTTTCGAATTTTTCGCATGTTTTGCTTATCAAGTCGATTCATTATAACCGAGGAAAGAAGCTTAATTTGATTATTATGCTCTATTTCTTTGCCTGGGAACTTTCTTTTGAAAACTTTTCTTTCTTTTTTCGCCTTCTCATCATTTTTTATTCCTTTCTTGATTTTGAATTCCTGCTTCTTCCTTTTTACATTTGTTATTTCTTTTTCTTCGTTGTGTTTGGATTTTTTTTCACTTTCCTCTTTTATGATTCTTTTCCTTTTTATGTCTGTTAAGTGTTTGAGTGATTTTGTTGTTTGTTCACAACTGAGATGGTTCCAATTAAGAAAAACCCTTTTGAAGTAACAAATAAGAGGTTTAAGGTGCACAACATAAAGGCTTATTTAGTGTTAACAATTTCGCAAAGTCCCTTTGACAGTTCCTCCTGTGAGTCAACAAAGTGCAATGACCCCCGCGGACAAGGGCTAAGTTTTGAATTGGGTAAAGACTGCCGGTACATTAGGAGTAGTTTTACCAATCCATGCAATAACTCAGGGCCGTAAATGTCCTAGAGACAAGGACACAGAAACAATATGTGTTAGGTGCGAAGGTTTTCGCCTGGAAGACAATAAAAATAGCTTTCACCCGTGTTGGTGTAAAAACCTCCCGAACTCCAGCCATAAGTCCAGTTGGAGACTCAAATCCGAACTGTTAAAGCTCGTAATCCGTGAGTCCGAGTTGTATCCGGTAATGTGAGTTAGTAACCCAAAGGGGGTTGAGCTCCAAAGTAAATCTGAGTTACTCCTCAAGAGTTGAACGCATGTTTACTGAGTCAAATATCCACGTTGGTTTAAAGATACCTAAAAAACTCCAGCTCGTGCCAAACAGAAGCAACAGAAATCAAATAAACTTTGTATAAACTCGAAGAATCCTCTTATTCGTTTGTTAATCCTGTTAACTGTTGGTGTCAGAAGAAGGAGAATATTCGCAGAAATCCACAGAAGTCCGCATCAAAGACTCTAACTAACTCCACAAATACAAAAGGATGATGTTGTAGCGATAGTTTGTTTGATTGAATTTCAGCGAATTCCCTACTGAATCACAACAATAACCCGTCTACCTCATATTTCATGCAATTCTCTCCAGATAAGATGACCTTAATGACCTTAAAAATCAGAAACGCTAACAACCTACAGCCCTCTTTGCCATTTCCTCTCTTTCTCCTCTACAAACCGGAACGGATTTAAAAAGAAAAATTTTCAGATTAAAGTAAAATCGTTAATCAAAATCTGACTTGGATCTCACGCGAAGTTTCGACCGAAAGTCGACCTGACCAAAAATCAAATTTTTTTTGCCTCAGCCAAACACAGAAAAGTTGAAACAGAAAACAAAATTTAGGTAAAGTGAGGGAGGAAAGAGAGGCAGGGTTGGGTTGAGAGGAGAAACAAGAAACTTGACAAATAAACATTTTTATCGAATTTCAAATGTCGCAGATTTACAACCGATAAATTTTCCTCTTTGAAATGTAATAAGTTCCTTATCTATTGAGATAAGAGACCTCGACGACTCCTTCTACCCTCAACCCCTTCTGTTCTTCGACGCCATTCCCACCACCCACGTCTTTCATCTCTTTTTTCTGTCACAATACAGTATAACAGAAAATAGAGGAAACTGTTTTTTGTTTTCAGGGAAAAGCAAAAGGAATAAAACCAGAAGAAACTTTTTCGTTTTTGCTTAACACTTTGCCAGTTGCTGACACACACGTCTGTCTTCACTTTGGTTACTATTATCGGCCTCCCTCACGTACACGTCATTTCTCTTTTTTGGTGGTGAATGCTTCATTCCGACGTTTTTATTTTATTTATTCAGGCGTACCTTTCTCAGGCAACGCGATTAATGCGTTTATAAGTGCACGTGTAAGTGGAGAACAAATATTGTAATTAATCAGGCGAATCTCAATGGAGACGGTGGAGGCGGACGGCAAAGTGATAAGGTAGGACGAGTGAGGAGGAGAGTTAGGTGGATTACTCAGTTGGGAAATTATGTCTTGTAAAAGTTAAGTTTGCTGACTGGTGTAGGACTTGAAGAATATGAAGTGTGGTGTGAAGAAACTGGAAAAGTTTGTCTAGGATGAGACATTAAATATGAGTATACACCTGTATATGTTCACTGAAAAGTGTGTCGGAGTTGTGTTCGAGACTTCAGATGGGGATGCAAGTATGTAAGTTGAGCATCTATCCACCTTTTGGTGAGAAATTTGTTTCTAGAATCGAGGACGAGATTGTTGGAATCGAAATTCTAAATTTTTGGTTTTTTGTCTCCAGCATTTGTTTTTCGAAGGTTTCCTCTCTCTTGTAAACAATTCTCCAGTGAGATAAATATCGCGTTTTTGTTTTGACAACTCCCCCGCTCGAAAACATCCCAAATTGGAAGAAGACCTTCGTCATCCTTCTTTCGGTTTGTTTATCTTTGATTTTTTTTGTCTTGATTACACAATTTCGTTTTCCGTTCTGTTCCTTCAAGCAGATAACATCCCGAGAAGAAAACAAATGGAAGAATGATAATACACAACGATTTGACGGATCGCCTTGTTTTTCGTCTTTCATCTGACTTCGTTGTTTTTTTCTATATTGTGTGAACACGAAAGTAACATCATATATACCGTTGTAATCAGGTGGTCAGTTGATAGAAAATACACGAATTTCGAACTAACAAATCTTATATATTGAAATCAAAATATACCGAAATACTGTTAAAATTCGCGCGACTGTTCCTTAATTGTTTGAGCTGTTGCCGAGTGTTGGTACCGAAGAAATTGACATAACCGGTTCCCAGTTCTATTTATATTGTCGCTCTTTTTCGGTGACAGCTCAAACAGAATTACAGAATGATCGCGAAAAATTTGACAGTTAATTCTAATATTGAATATTTTTTATTTTATTATAATTATAATATAATGAAAGTTAAATGTATTATCATTAAAATAATATATTTTTATATCATAGATTCGGAAATCGAGTGATTTCACTCACAAACCACCTAATTCCGACAGATATATAATCCCCGGTGATCATGAATAATCACCAACTAAACTTGGTAACCCTGATAATTCACTTAATTTTTATCACATTTACCGGGTAGTTTGTAAAATCTCCAACTTGTAATGTGGAACTCACTAAAAGTTTGCTCAGATTACGAGTTGAATATTTTATAAATTAGTAATTTATCACATTTACTAAGTTTAATTAGTGATTATGAATAATCGCCGGAAATTATCCACCCTGTATATATTGTATATATTCGTCTGACTTATCACTTTTACCGGAACATATATATGTGTAAAGCACAGAACTGACGATTATTTCCTTGTCCACCTAATTTATTCATGGCTTTAGACATCTGTCGTAATCTCGTTTTTTTGTTAGTAAGATGACTGTTGTGAAAGGAGAAAAGAAACCGTCAAACAACCTTCAGAAAGTCTAGAGAAATCGAGAAGTGTTCAAACTATGAAAACTACTAGCAAAATCAACAGAAGAAACTTAGTACTCACATTGAACATCTAGAAGAAGAGATGCGTTAAGAGCTGTAGGCAACGTGACGTGATGAGTCAAGCACATAACTGTCGCATTGTGATGACCTCGCATCACGTTTTCCAGTCTGGCTTCGCTCCTGGTGTGACTGTGAGGTGAGAACACTCTGTTACTAGAATCATCACCGGACGCGTTTTCTGTTACGTTTAAGCTCACTGGCGCGTTTACCTCTTCACCGAACAAGGAACTGTCTATACTAGGGGACAATATCAAAGACCACTTGATCGTCGGTGGAGGATTTCCACCTTCGACGACACAAGTCACGCTCAGTTCGGTGTTTTCCTTTACGGGAATGAACAGGTTTCCTGGATCCAGCCTTCGTCCATCTATCACCAGGTACGGATTCTTAGGCCGATCTGAAACAAAGTTAAAAACAATTATTAGGTTTGTGATTGTCAGCAGGAAGCACCAAACAACTTCTTCTTATGTTCAAACTTGACGTAGATATCTAGACAACAGGCCAGACAGTTGCAGCTGCAACCTCTATATCTAAGTAGACCTAAAGAAGAGAGAACCATGTATGAAGGTATCAAAGGAAGGAAGTGAGAAACGTCATTTTGGACTTATCCTCTGGTTCAAAAACGCAAAGCCATCTTTGTCTAGATCGCAATTATTATTCAAAAAAATTTCTTGTAATAATGAACTGCTTACTTAAGCAGACGCCATTGTTATTGAACTGATTTCCCGTTACATCACCTTTTCCCTCTTTCATACTGAATTTTCATTTTTCTCATCATTATTATTCAAACTGGAAATTTCTTTCCCCCAACTCGAATTGAAAAGTTTTATTCGGTCAGCAGTCTTCTCTTCTAAATTTCTGTCGTGACCTTTCAAACACCCGATTTGCTGTTTCGACTTCTACAAAACTTTATTCTCTCATCTCTATCCCACTGCGAAGAAGAAACCGAAACTCCGACTTGTAATCTTTCTATATTTCCATACTAATATCCCCACCACCACCGTCACCCTTCCCCTAATCTCCCTCTCCAAAAAACTTGAAGAAACTTTCTCCAGTTTTAAACAATTTCCAATTTATCAACCCCCAAAGATTCGAATCAAAAGTTTCGCTAGTCAAATAATTCCTTTTCATCCCTCTTCTATCCTTTTCCTTCACCTTACCTACCTACCACCCAACGATCTACCCACCCCTAACAAGCCAAAAATCTCGCTCCAACAAACCTTTTCTCTTGTTCTTTACTTCCAGCTGTCCTCACTGCCTCACGTTCGAATCCTGTGGTGGTCGCGTCTTTCGTAACCATCGTTAGCCAACTTTCACGTGGGATAGTGGCTGATGAGAAAGTTTTCTACTTTTAATTAATTTAAACTGTCCGGCGAGGCCAACGACGACCTTGGCAGTGTAACCCAAAGATTCTTGGTTTCTTCCCAAGGGAGGAGGGGGGGTATAACACTTTTGCCAAAGTCCTTTTCGTGTTTCTCAGTTCTTCGCGGAAACTTGTAAATTAATTGGCCAGAATGAAATTCCACCCCTTCCACGTTTCTACTTTCTCCTCCCCGACTGCATTCTGTGCTGACGTTAGTCACACTGCTTCGTTTTTCATTTATTCTTACGATTTTTGTTCTTACTGTCATCGTCTTCCAATTCCTCTTTTCTCACCTTCATTACTTCCCACTTTTTCGTCTAAAATTTTTGGAGCTGTTTTAGATAATTTATATCAAAAGTGATTACTATAATTAACTACAGAATGATTTGAAGCTTAATTTTCTGTCTGCGAGTAACTCAAAGGAAGTAATAAATGTAGCGGCACATCTCTTCCCGTATCTAGAGAGAACGTTATCCTGCACGCAGGAGAAGTTTGGCGCTGGAAGAAGTACAGTCAACTCGAACGACTGTAGAGAAAGTTTCTCAGATGAGCGTTAGAATTGCAGTGGTACATCCCGAATTATATTAATATAAAAATGGAGGATACCAATTAAGAGTGTCAGGAAAGGAGTCAAGTTCGAAATGAAAATAATAACAGGAGAAACGACCTGTTAAAAAGTGACAAGAACGAAATAGAAGACAAGCAAAAGACACCTCATTTAGAAAAGACAGGATTCAGCGAAGAGTATGCTAGAAGAAAAAGAAAATTTATGAAGAAATAGGTGAAAGAAGGAAAGAGGTCGAGAGAAGATACCATCAGATGAGGATAAAGAAGTCTAAGACCTGGTGAAAATACCAAAGGTTCATCACTCCAGCCATCCCTTCTTACTTGAAATGACCAGTTGAACTTCGGGACTTGTTTTGCAGAGTAGACGAAAGAAGACACGTGTCAGATTGTGAGTGAAACGAGATTCTCGCCAAAAAGCCTGAAGAATTCAGTTCCAGATCATAATAAGAAAGGAGATGAAGGAAACATAAGGATGGGAATGAGATAAGAAAGGCTAAGCTTACCAGAGGAAAAGGAAAAACAAAACAACGAAGACACCATGGAATGAGAAGAGCAAAATTATTATGCGAGCTCAGACCCAATACTTTGGAGTCCAACCCAAACATTTCCGGATGACTTATTGGATCAGAAATGAATAAACTTCCCCCAACCCACCCACCACCACCTCCCTTTACATCCCTTTCCCAACAGCCTAAAAAAAAGCCAGAGAGAGATTTCCCGGGGTTTTCGCGTGACGGGATTTGGCTAAAACTAAAAATCAGCGCCATATATCTCACTTTGGGCAGACATTTACAGCATCTGGAAAACGTTCTCCTCCACCCCCATCCTCCACCTCCGAGAATCATCTTCCAAGAACAAAATGTAAACAGAATTTTGATTCTAATGAAAAAAAGAGTGAAAGAGAGAGAGAGAATCTAGGAAAAAGAGAGAGATGTGGGAGGTGTATGGGAGGAAGAGAAGAAACGACCAATAGATGCAAAACTAATGCGGCGTTAAATTTGAAATGTTCAAAAGTGCTGACCATTAACGTTAATGCTTTTAGAATTTTATGGACAACGACATATCGACAGGATGGAAGAGTATGAGGTGGGGAAAGGGGTTGAAAAAAAGTTTAATGGATGAATCGGAAGAAGATGGTTTGGTAGAATGGAAAATTCAGCTTTTTTTATATAAGGGTCGAATGAAGGTGGGAAAAATTTTTTTTTATTATACTATAATATATACAACAAAGAAACTCGGGCAGATTATTTTAGAAACGATAGAAAAAGATAAAACAATTTTTTAAAAATTTATTTTAAATAAAAATTTCATAAACTTACACCATTTCCAAAGTCAAGCAGGTAAAAACGATCCTCTCACATGAACTCTTTTCAGAAAACAGGCCATTTGCAGGTTTCGCATTGTCTAAACATTGAAATTGGCAACACTGTCAAAAGCAGACGATTTAGCTGCCATGTTAAAACCATTCAGGTATTCAGTATATCTTCAGTTATGGTTTCGAACGGACATGTGCGTGAGCTCAAGTTTCTCATCTTTACTCTTTGAATTAATTTTTTATTTAATGTGATTAAGTGACAACTTTTCTATCATTTAGAGTTGAATTGGTGATGTTAGTGTTAGTGAAGTGAAATTTTTCGAGTCAATAGCGACAATGTTTAAGGTATTTATCATTGTTAGTCAAGTTATTCTTTTTTGTGACGCCTCTCAAGTTAAAATCTGGAAATAAAATTAGACTTATCATGTGGAGATGTTTCGTTTTTTTTACAACTGAAGACATCCTCACGGAGAAAAGTTTGTTCTCGAGTTTAATGCATTTCTTAAATGTTGCACATTTTCTGGGAGAATTCAATTGTTAAATACTGAACACATGTTTCTTCTTGTGGAAATTATGGCATCCTTAGTAAAAGAAACTCAACTCTGTGATTTTGTTTATGAAAAAAATTTCCCTATAAAGTGTGCAATATTTTTGAAATTAGTTCTTCTAGGTACAGTGCAATATTTGTGAAATTATGTTGATCTGAGACGGAACTTCTTTTCTCTTTCTCTTTGTGAGGATGCTCTTAGCTGTGAATAAAGGCAAACCTTATAAACATGGTAAAAGAAAATTTTCTTGTTCCACAAACTTTACTATAATAGCAATTCAAAGAACAACTTTACTCCTAAGGAACAGACACAGTAATAAGGGGATGTCATAACTGTAAGAAACCCATCTGATAAATTTTGAAATGCCTTTTGCTGAGAACCCAAGGAAATCTCTGTGTGTACCCAATATAAATAAGTGGGCATTAACTAATGAATACTTCTTCAGTGCAATATTTATGAATTGGAGTCTCCATACAGGTTTGCAGTATTTACCAAATGCACTCAAGATAAGTCAGAAACGTGTTAGTGAACGAGAGTTAATAAAAAAAAGAGAGAGAAATAGAGAAACTATAAATTCGTAGCGAAATGTTGTACATTAGACTCAACTCACACTATAAGGCAGTGAATTCGAAAGGCTAAATTCCCATCTGACAGTTATCCAGCTTCAATTTCCCTCAAGCTAAAAATCCCAACTGGAAACAATGCAGATAAAACCGATTCCTCCCCACAAAAACAAAACAATTACACATGTTTACAAAAAAATTTTTTTAAACTCAAAATCAATTAATTGAAAAGATGAATAAAAAAAAATTTTTTTTACAAAACTTCAGTTAAATCTGCGGTTATCATTTCCCGGGACGCTCGTAAACCTTTAAGAGGGAAAAAACCGTTAAAAAACAATCGCGTTCCCCGAATTACGTCACGTTTTGTTTATTTTCACAACGTTTTGTCACAAAAATATTATTCCTCGCTATTCATTAATGACATCCATTTTTATTCCTGGAATGGGGTACGAGAGGATGAGATTGTATTTTTTACCATCCAAGGGAAAAATCAACCCCCCACCCCAACGCCAGAAAAAAAAATCCATCAATAAAATTCAAAAAGAAAATAAAATTTTGAGCTTTTTTGTTTGTCTAACGGAGTCACTAAGCACACTCAACAAGCAAGTTGTTTTGCTGTGACTTTAGAAATGAATGAATGAATGATCTCAACGTTTTTTTGCATGGAACGTTGTGTTGTTTCTCTTTATTTGAGTATTTTTGTTATTGATCTTGATGAGTTTTATTTTGTGTGGAGATTTTTTTTTTACCTAGAAGTTAGGATTCAACGGAGATTATGACTTGTGTAAATGAAATTAAGACCTAACATTTACATTATATTAATAAGAAGAAAAACTTGCACCAATTGTTTCTGGGTACATTTGGATCCAATATTAATTTGCTATAGAATTCAGATTTGAAAGTGGTTTGATGGCACTTCAATATTTTCATCTGATTTCATTTATAAAATACTAAATATACCCTTACATTTTCTTTAAACTTTATAATCGTTTGATTTAATTGTCTTTTTCATAATAATCTCCTTGAAGGCTTCTAATTTTCCATTTCTTTTTGTGGTCTTAGGCTCTTTTGTAGTCATTCGTCCAGTGTTCCGCTGAGAGGATTCGTATGCATAGGACTCATACTATTTCTCCACTTGCTGTTTTCGGTGCTTCCTATCCGTATGTTTCCATTCTCTAGTTGTTCAGACTTGCGGCCATTAATTCATTGTAAAGTGATGAGTGACAGGTGAGTGGACAAACATAAGTGGAGTTTTTAGGACATAAGTAGATGAACGTTTTGGCAACCATTGGAATTAGAAAAATCGCTTTTCTAAAAATTGTCGGTATGGCTGCAGGAAACAACTAATAAAAGCCACGGGCCCTGGTCATAACGTAGTCGTGATATAATCTCAAAATTCGAGTTTCTCATGTCATCTCCTCCTTCTCCTTCTTGTATAGCACCCTTTTAATCCTTGTTAATAACTTGATGACGGGGATCATCTCATTTCGAAGCTTTTCCAAGGTTTAACGAGAAAGGTTTTTATCAAGGGAACCGTAAACTGACTTTCATCCCAATAGAGTGTCAAAAGTCTTTGATCATGGAGTCTAGAACTGTTCGAATATAACAGTTCGAGCTCAAACAAAAAAAGAGGAAAATAGAAAAGATATAATTTCAGTGACCCGAACCGGCCTAACATCTGGAGGTTTGCCAAGAGAAAAAGTCTGTGAAAAACCATCTGTACCAAAAAATGGCGACGACAGGAAAAAAAATGTTTAGAGTCTCCGACCGAAACGGATAAAACGGGACCGATTTCGTTTCTAATCTCAATAAGCAGGTTCCCACACTCTTTTTGGGCACCACGACGGATTTCCGTTTACGTCACGAAACCCAGTCACTTTTCCGGGATTTTCCGCACCTCTTCCACTAACCTAATTAACCCCCTCGTCGACTCACTTCCGGTTTTGTATCGCTAACGACCTTTCTGTTGACTTTTGTCCCTCCCTCATTTCGAATGTTCACAAACGAGTACCTTGCATGACCGTGGTAATTACACAAATCTGACCTCACTTACCCTCCCTAGCCTTCCCTTCTTCCACCTCTCGGACGCTTTTGATAGAGCTTTCCCATTTTTCCTGTCGACTTTCCCCGATAAAAGGGGGACCGTAAAATAAGTAAAATGCCAATTTAGAAAGTAGAAAGGACTTTGTCGGAGTAATAAATAAAAGTGCAGTCGAGTGTGGCGATGATAAATCAACTCGAGAATAGGTTTTTCTCTCCGGATGGTGGAACAAGGCCCCAAAAGAGGATTAGCAGCGGCCTGGTGTTCAGTCCGCTGTGGCCTCCATTTTTTAATACCTCCTGGTGACTGTTGAAAGTTAGGAGAAGGAAGGAACAGAGAAAAATTAGGTTGGCACGATCGACTTGAATTTTTTTCTGTATAATTCTTTCTCCTTTTTTCGCTTTTCTTTTGTTCTGTTTTTTTTCGCAATTTTTCTTTCCGCTGTCTACCGGATGTACGAATTTGTTGCATTCGGTTCCGGTTTCCCGCTTTTTTTGCCTTCATTTCCGTCGGTGGGGAAGTGTTCGTTTTCCTCTTGGACCTGGACTCTTGCCCGTTTTTTTCGACTTTTTGGCTCTTGTTCCTCCTTGCGTCGAGGTGTCAAATAATTCTTTTTGATGATTTGTGGTTTTTCGTTTGTTTTGTCTTTTGCTTACTGAGGGTTGTTTCTTTTTAACTCACACAAAGATCTTTTAGGATATGTTCCGAAAGGTCCGGAATGATTTTTTAAAATCATTTTTTTTAATACTACTCAAAAAATCTTTTAAGAGCTGACCGCAGGCACTACTGATATCGGTCTCGTTTCGAGGCTCAGATTTCCTACCAGCTTTTCTAGTTAGTGTTAAAACTAGAAAAAATCATTCCGGAAACTTTTGGGACGTGCCCAGTAAAAGACTTCTGCATGAGTTGAATACAGCAAACACTCAGTAACACAAACGAAAAACCACAAATCATCAAAGGAAACTACCTCACACTTAAACGGAAGGAGGAAGAAGAGCCAAAAAGACCAAATGATGCACAACATTTGGATGATGAGAGGAATTGGTCAGAAGGCACAAGAAACTGTACCACAAAGACAGTCTCACCAAGGAATAATACAAAGGCCAAAACAAACAAAAGAGACTGAGAGGTATGAATAGGTGTTAGCTGCTGCGACCAATGGTTCGCTGAATCCATTCCGCGTACGATTTCCGGCGCAATTAGTAACATATTGAGAATAAAACGGTTTCAATTTTGCCGAGACTTGTTGCTGTCGGTTAATGGCTACGAACGGCGAACGTTGAACGAGTTTAGTCCATCGTTTGAATTATTAATTACGATGAAAGCATCGTTCAAAAGCTTTTAGTTATTGATGAGAGCTTTGTGCGATGTCAAAGACTCGGTTTTTGAGGAGAGCTTGAGGGGGTAGTGGAGAGAGTTAGGAGGTTTTTCGCTTCTTTAGAACTTTCCAACAATTCAAACAGTTTTCAGGTTTTTAGTTAAATGAATAAAGGAACGTTAACTCTCGTCACAACCGTTCGCTCAGGTCTCTGGCAACTAAGTTTGAATCCCTTCATTTAACTGTTCGAACGGATTAAACTGACAGGCGATCAATTTTATTTTGCTGGAAAAAAAACGGTTTGGCTTTTCCGAGACACCCCCCGCCCCATCTCTTCGAATAGGCGTTCATCCCTTTGAGCGAGTCCTCACTTGATTACAATAATCGATTTCGACAGCTTATCGCTAGGCTTTGGGTCATCCGAACACACACACAACACACGCACACCGAAATAATTTAATTAACACCGGTCCGTGCGTTTTGTCCTTTTCCTCAAAGATGGAAATTTAGTGGGGTTTTGTTGTCACTCCCACCCCATCCGCTGCTTTTCCTAAATCCGCCTCTGGAATGTTCTGTCTTCCTTCATCTCTTTTTCGCCGTGGAATTAGTTTGGGGGTTTGAAAATCCTTCCTAAAGAGATTTTTTCCCTCCCGCTTTCTCTCAGGCTCTTTCTTTTCTTGTCTTTGTGGATGAGGAGAGAAATTCGTTTGGAATTCCGGTCCGAACAGACGAGGCGAACGGATGAGAAGGTAACGGAATTTATCAGAATCGTGGCAATTTCTAGAACAAAGGCTTAAGTTGTCGTTTTACCCGAGCGAAACAAGCTGAAGTTGCATAAACGGGGATTTTTGGAATTAGCCTTGTTCGATGGCGGAATTTCAATGACGGAGGATCTTTAATTTTCTGTTCTCTCGAAAATCCGTTCTTCCTTCTCCTCTCTTTCTCTCATGTGAGCAGTTTAACATTAAAACCATCGGTAATACCATCCACATACGGTCAATTGACCGCTTTTTGAATTTACTCACTTCTCTAACACTTAAAAGACCGAGTTTGGATGAAGAGCGGATGGCGGAACATTGTAGACAGTAGCAGACATGATTTAAAGGCTCGACATATGCCAAGCTCGATCGTATTTACACACGTCGATACTCGCTGGCGTGGATGCATAAACATGGAGACGCTCGTCCACTTTTGTCGACTTAAATACGTTCCAGCAATAATCATTGTAGGAGCCTTGAAAGCCCAAAAGAATTCCGTTCAAGACCGAGTGTAACACAGGTCGCAGCAGGCACGCCGAGTACCCGTGTCGGATACCCGACAGCTTCCGTGTCGTACTCGGCGTGCCTGCTGCGACCTGTGTTACACTCGGTCTTGAACGGAATTCTTTTGGGCTTTCAAGGCTCCAACAATCATGAATATCACGATTTAATATAATTAATAACTTTAAATTTACTTTTTGGGCCCCAAAAATTAGGGGCCCTGAGTTTCCTAGACCTGAGTACGCCCCGATTGTAGAAAAGGAGGAATATTGTAACGAAACTTCTGTTTTCAATTTCAAAAAAATTTTTTTGGAGAGAGAGAATGAACTTAATCAATCAATGAATCAGTCATTCAATCAATCGCGATATTATTTCAAAATTTTTTCTCTTTGGTTTTGTGACGGGATTTCGGTGAAGGAGAGGGCTGGATGGAGGGGTTGGGGGTGGATGGGTGAGTCTATTCTCTGCTAGTTCGGGCGAACGTCTTTCTTCTATCTATCTTATATTTTTATCTCCTTCTTCTTCTTTATTGTTATTATTTATCTAGGTTCTTTTTTTTATAATATTTTTTTTCTCTTTTTATTACGCAATATATCGTCGGCGAAGGACTCGTTTCCTTCGTTTTTCTTCATTTTAACGATTCTCGGGTTTTTTATGGTTTGAATCGAGGGCGTTTTTGCGTCTTTTCGGTTTCCATTTTCATTTCTTGTAAGTGTTAGTGGTTTTTTGATGGTCTAGGGGCTTGAAAGACGGATTACAAACCGGAGATTTTGAGGAGGGAAAATTAAGAGGAATGACTATGAGGATACTTTTCGTCGAATTTAGCTTTGGAGCTTTGTAAATGACAATAAGCGAGTCGGAAAAATTATACAAAGGACAGAAGAGAAAGAGGGTGTAATAAATAAAACAAATTGGAAAGTATGAGAGATGACTAAAATTTAGGGATTATGAGGAAACCTGAAGAAAAATGATTTTGTTTGAAGGTATCTCATGGACGTATTTAGCTTTTGGTGCATGATGAACAACTTGAGTGGAAAAATTATATGAAAAAATGAAGGAAAAGTAAAAATTTATAAATAAAACAAAAGATGTCTGAAAGACACCCACAAACCGGAGATTTTAAGGGAAAGCTAAAGAGAAACGACAGAGTTTGGAGAAAACTCATGTACGAATTCAACTTTATGAGATTTGGGAAAGGAAAGACAGAAAGGAAGAGAAATAAAATACAAACAAAACAAAGGCGAAAGTCTACTGATAAAAAGAAAGATAAAAAGGTTAGAGAGAGTAAACCATGCTTAGAGTCAGGAGCTGACATCAAAGACCGATTCGAGTGGGAGGCTGTAGAGAAACAAACACCGTGGAACGATGTGGAACCGATGGGACGGTGAAGAGTTCTTTGAGAGGTGGTGGAAAGACTCGAAAAAAGGCGTCGATCCGGAAACAACCTGAACCAAATTTAGATGCTTCACACATCCATCGTTCCACATTATCGTCATGGGTGTGTGAAAAGTGGTGAAAAAGAAAGAGAGAAAGAAGAGTAGGAAGAAGAGGATGAGAAGAAAAAGAGGAAGAAATCTAATTTGACGATTATCGTCACACATATTAAACGTGTCTCTCGCGAGAAAAATGATGTAAAGATGGTAGCATGGGGAAGAGCTTTTGAGGCAGGAGGCTGGGCAGAGGGGAGAAGGAGGCTTTCTGAAATTCTGAATTAAACATAAAAATATGGGGAAAATTCCTTCTGCATCAGCAAGAATTCGTGGTGGTGGAAGAAGGAAGAAGAAAAAATGATTCAGCAGAATGTAGACCGCAGATGACACGGTTCATGAACATCAATCACATGCATCCCCGCTTCTCTTCTCTCATTTTCACCTTGCCCCGCTCTCTCCTACGCTTTGAATTGGTGAATGTAAATATAGTAAATTTTTTGGGAAAGGTTTTCCATAAGCTACTTTCACAATTTTGGCTTTTATTAAATCTTAAAAAAAAATTTTTTTATTGATTTACAGATCCCGAGAATGGTTGAACCGTGACGAACTTCTTTTTCGAGGATGGGGGTGTCAGGTGCACGTGCAAGACAAGAAAGTTAACGCTGGCTTGAACTGTTTTCGTGATTGCTGCCATTTTCGTGTCTTTAGATTGGGTTAGAAGAGTAGTGTGAAGATTGGTTAGATTAAGAATTTACTTTAACTCCAAAATCAGCATCACTATCAAACTCTGGCTAACTTCTGACGCTTTGATGCAAAAGAAGCAAAGTGCCTTGGATGCACCTTTAAATGAATTTTTTTTCAGGAGACATACTCACCCAAAACCGTCAACCGAAGAGGCTTTGACGAGAGAACGTCATTCAGATTCGGATCATGGTACTGACACTGCCAAAACCCATCATCTTCTAAACGGATGTTGGAAATGTGTAAATGACCCTTGACGGGATCTCGTCTGTATCGGTGCCCTGTTTCCACGACTCCCATATCAACAGAATCAACAGCATGACCATCATGGAGCCAAGAGAGACCTGAAAGAAATCAAAGTGGAAATGTTGGATCACACACGTCGAGGAGATTTTCATTTGGACATCTCTCAAGTCATAACAACTAACCGCAGCTTCTCAACCTCTTCCTGGACCTCCGCAAGCAGTGTTTGCGTAATAAAATTTTTATAACTTTTTATACGTCGGTCGTGGTCGCCATAAAAACGGGAAAGTTGGTGGCTTTGTCAACGCCTTGCGGTCACTTTTATCGCATCGTTGTCCTCGGTAAATTGACCCGTCCGAATGTCGTCACCTTTCTCCCCCGAATCTCAAAAGATGGTGGTAATAATTATTGAAAGAAGGGAAATAATGTTGTGCGCAGCCGCAGGGAAGTGTTTGATTGAGCTTTTGCTTTTTGAGGTTCCTTAGGTCGGTCGTTTTCGGAGTTGGGTCTGACCCAATCAAGGAGTTTTGTCAGAGTCAACAAAACTTTGAAGTTTGTTTACCGTTCGGTTGAAGGGTGGCCTCGAGGGGTGGTATTTGCGTTTGTTTTGTTTCTACGTTACGGATGGTTTAGCACTGTTTTGTGGTCGTTCTGTTTCTCGTTTTCGGTGTCGTCGGTGTCCCGTTCTGGCTCTTGCCGTCTCATTTTGGTCTCTTTTGCTTCTTGTATATCTGCACCAAGTCTAAATTTACTTGTTTCTATAAGGTATTTGTGTTTCTGTCCCTATCTCTCACACATTTATGCTCTTTTTAATTTGACTTCGTTCCACAGATCTACTTAAAAATTTCAAACAGCCTTTCCTACACCTATTCCCATTTTCTACTAAACTACGGACTATACCAGTTCCCCAGTCTCTCCGAAAAACCTAAGAAGACACAAACTAGCCCTCAGGTCATGAATTTTCAATAGTAAACGCCAATAAAAGAGGAAGACAGAGGGAAACGAAACCGGAAATTCTCGGCTTCTCTCCATCCAGTATTGTTTATTTTTCGTCGACAAGGGCTTTCATCAACTTGTTATCTTGTCCAAATAATTATTTTTCCGAGTCGAATAAGGAATAAAAAGAGAGAAAGAGGAGGGGAAGAGGGAGACAGAGGGAGGAGAGCTTATGGGAGCTTTTCGCAGCCATTGTCAACCCCAGATATTTATCATATTGTTGTCAAGTCTTTTTGAAAGTCTTTTCATAGTTTTCGGAACGTCAATCATTTTGACTAATGACGCACCTCCACATCTTCACTCCATTTAATTTAATGAGGACTTCTTCACAAGTGGAGCTTATTGTTTAACTGGAGATAAAATAAAAATGTCTCGAGTGGCTTTTTTATCCATTCGCTATATGGCAACCTTTTTTTTCTTTCTTTCAAGAGAGGCTACAGTTTTGTCTTGGTAGGTCTTACATTTAAGTTCTATTGTATGGGTCTCGAAACGAATGAGTCATAGTTTCTGAAGAGGAAAAATGTTTCCATGAAAATTGTGCCAGTTTTGAGAATCTCGTAGCTGTTACCATTAGTGTCAGTAATGTTAGACTTTTGACCGCCTTCTCTTACAGCCAAAGGCGGCTTTAGTGGAAGGAAATTCGGTCTCGACTCTTGGAATTTATTTATAAAATCTCTCCTTCATGAAAGTGTGTAATATTTTTGAAATTGTGTTGACTTGGGATTGATCTTACATGCCCTTACTTCTATCGAGAATGGCTCTGGCTTGAAAAGAAGGCTCGGCATTTAGACATAGTAAGAGTCAATGCTCTTCTCCAGCATGAATTTGACTCCAGCAGTCTGATAGCCAAAAGGCAATCAATAACTGTCACACACATCATAAATACAACGGGAAATGGAAGGTTTTTGGGATACTGGTTAAGTTCCAGACTAAGGAGTTATAGCCGCGAGTTCTTATTATCTTTCTGTCTCCTGTTATACCCCAAAAACGGTGAAAGGCGAGATCAAAACTCAACTAGAACTATAACTACAACAGAAAACTTATGATATCACTGTTTGAAAACAACACTAGTTAAGCATTTCGTCCATTCAACTGCTGTGATACCCTTTGGATGGGGATGTCAAGATTTCTTCCCGAAATAGCACCAGCACGCACATTGTTGGAAAAAGTGAAAGCAAAAAATCTAGAAACAGCATGATGACCTCTGCCGGACTGGGAACCGTAAAGAAGGAACAAAACTATTAAGTCCAACATTAAAGCCCAACTAGACGTCACTGAATTTTATCTTTCCTTCTCGCCCATTGTTAATCTTTATCAGGCTCGACGAAGGAAGGAGAAACTTCAGGAAAGAAAGAAAGAGAGAAGCAACACAAAAAAAATTTCCTTAAATAAGAAAAAGGAAAAATGTCTCCTGGGAGACTTAAAGAAAACAAGTCGAACACTTTTCCGCAGTTGTTAGTTACTTTCTTCTTTCCAAATTAAATTTTTCCTGTCTTCTTCCTTTTTTTCCTCATCTTCTTCTTCTTCTTCGTATTACCCCTGTTAACTTCCGCCTTTTTCATCACTCCTCGGCTCTTTCTTTTTAATTTAAATAAATAAAAACACAACAACAACAACAACAGCAACAATCATGATAATAATAATAGTAATAAAATTATACAAACAAGACGCTACGAAAAGGGCTCGTTCGCCATTTTGTTAATAAAAATTTACTCTCTTCTTAGATTACTGGTGAAAGTGGAAGGAGAAGGGATGAAGTAGGCCATTGTAGACCTAATTTTTTGCTATGGTCAATAATCGTGGAAATTACTTTTTGGACAAATGGAAAAGTTTCGAGTACAACTAAGATCTGTTGAGATGATTTTTACCTTTTTCTTCTTTCCGGCCGACTAAGAACCACGAGTTCCTACTACAGTGGCTTCTTTGTCTCAACTTTCCTTTTTGCCTAATACTAGATGTGAATCCTCCTCCTCTCTTTTATCCATCGCCCTCCAGTTTTCGCCTTCGGTTTTTGCTGGAGGATCTTTGAACTTCTGTCGCAAGACATCTCGATTCAAGAGATCTTGTTTGATGATCCCAAGTCTCTCTCTTCCTCGACAAACTATGCTCCTGATTTTTTCTTCCGGAAGAAGTTGAAGAGCCTGTGCGTCATCCTGTCCGGATCCACACGAACTAAATGCCCATAGAAAGCGAGTCTTCTCTTGCGTATCACTGTCAAGATTCATAGGGCTTGTTCTTAGATCCTTGGTGTTATGTCTTCTATGTTCGCTTCCTTCTTAAAAAGAATCCTGGTTTCCATTTGAGATTTTCAGAATCTTCGCACGGAAACGAGAAGAACGACAAAGAAGTCTCACGACTTTCTGTGTTGAAAACCAACCATTTTTGGGGGAAAAGGTCGTCGTTTTGAAGTTCTGACGCCAAACCTTTGACGCGTATCCTACTGACTTTGACGTGGAGTTGTATGTTTTATTAAAGAGAAAGATGGAGGCGTGGAAGGAGAAATGATTTCAATAAAAAATAAAGCGAGAGCTAAAATGTTGATGCTGAAATTTTTATCATTCTCACTTTCCAAAAGAAAAATTGATATTTTTTTAAGCAACGTCACGAAAATACACAAAAGTTGTTCCACCTTTCACGAATTCTTTTGTCTGTTTCGCTGTTGCTATAAATTGGGTGCGGCTATCGGTCTTCTTGTTAACATTAAATAACATGTCAAAGTCTGTTTCCAAAAGCTCGTTTATTGATCCCACCTGTCCCTAGTGATACTTCTTCCCCTCTTAGTCTTGTTTCTGTTGAGTTTGTATGTTTTTAGGTTATGCTGAAGGACTGAAGGGTTGGTAAACTAGATCACTGGACCAATGTTAAATGAGAAAGAGCTTGAATGGGTAAGAGAAAGACAGAAACACGAATTTTCTAAACAAACTTGTTGTCGTTTTGGTATAGATAGAAACATAAGAAACCAAAATGTGATGGCAAGAACCGGAGGGGGATACCAAGGAGACCAAAAACAATACTAAACATAGTATCTGAACAATTTGAAGGACAAGTGAAAGTGTTCAAAAGAAAATAGAAGAAAGAAGATGATGAGACAAAAACAAGCAGTTTAGAAATCTTAGACTTCGAAAAAGTTTTTGAAAACATTTTGAAGGACGCCAATTAAAAGTTTCGTCAACTTTGGTCTGATATTCTCTCTATTAGCTCTTATAGACAAAAAATCAGAGTTTATCTAGTAGATAATTTTTTTTATTATTGTTTCTAGAATAAAAATAAGTTGAAAGAACTTACCAAAAGCTAAGCGTGGAGGAAATATATTGTGAGGAATGTAACAGTGCAGAGTAACTTCCTCGTGTGGCCTCACGACCAAATCCGAAAGACCCGGGCTTTCGGTTCCACCGACCATCTGGCCGACATCTTCGGTTCCATTCCCAATTTCATTTATTCTAATGTCACCGGAATTTTTCTTCTGCTTGGCTCCGATTTGGTGATGACGGATCAAATGTAAAGGTAACGAGTTTCCTTGACCTGTGGAAAAATAGATAATTAAAGTTGAGGCACTTACGAGGCCAACAGCACAACAGGAGAGAAAAGGTTTTGGTTTTTTAATTCGAGGGAAAGCAGTTTCGGGTTGACATCATCATAACAACTTCCTCTTGCTCTCCCCGCTCTCTCCAACATTTCCAGATCCTAAAAGGTTGAACTCATCGACCGTTTCGTGATTAGCACAATGGCCGGCCACCCTCTTGACCTGGAAATCCGCTTATCAATGAAAGTTTTAACCTGATTTCAGTTTTCGTAGAAGTTGGCTCGTTTTTCCCTAGAGAGAAAGCAACGGCCTGTTCCTTTTCCGGTTCTTATTTTCATCCTTTTCTTATAAACTCCAAAATCAAAATTGCTACAAAGATGGCTTATGGCTTTGAGGGTACTTTCTCAAAATATTTTTGGTTCTCATAGACAAATCTAAACGAAGCCATACTTTTGAAACAGGAATCAGAGGTTTTGAAACAGGAACTTCCACTAGAACTGCAACAACTTATTTGAGTCTTTTACATAAAGTCTACCTTAGACAGCTCTACATCAGACATAGAGTTATGTAGCTTTCCTTTACTCTTTTTTTTTCTAATTTTAACACTTTTCCAATAGAAATACCGGAATCGGGTACTTCCTTCAGGCATTACTCCATATAGCTAGGTCCCATCTAACAAGCATGACTCAAACATCATATTATCTGTCCATTTCAGCCTTTGTTTTCCTTTTCTATTTGTTTATACTAGCACCCACAGTATAACCCTTTTGGTTCATCTACTGGCTCTCCTGCTCATAAATCATGAAATCTGTCTTTATCTAAATCCAAAGAAATCATATAAATATTCCTAAAAACGAGAAAGATGGCCAACAAGAATACAAAAGGTGGAAAGAGATGAGCAAAGTAGAAGAGAAGCGAGAACTGGAGGAGGAGGAGAAGGTCGAGACCACATTTCCACCGACTTTCGCTTTCTCTTGTCACATTAAAATTAATTTTCATTTTCACATTTTTTGTCAGTAGGATCCACCCGAAAAAGCGCGACAAAAAATATTTATTAACCCACTTTAAAACATAATTACATTTTTTTTTGGAACGAAAGAAAAAAGAGAAGAGAGGTAGAAGGGAGAGAAGAAGGATGATGGGAAATGGCGTGAGAAGGAAGAGTGAAAGTTAAATAAAGTTAGCCACTTTTAAAAAAAGAAGCAAAAGGAAAAAAAGTTTTCGGAAAATAGAAAAATGAATTAGAACAAAAAAAAATTTTTTTCTGTTGTTTCGCCATTTTCTCTTTCTTTCTCATCTTCTGTTTGTTCAAATTAACCTGACGTCAGTTCCGTTTCCTTAACAAAGCATAAAAAAAAGAAGGAACACGGAAAATAAAAAATTCTTTTTGTCGTGTTCTTTATAAATAAGTAAAATTTTATATAATATAATGTAAAATATAAAAGGTAGTCGAGAGAGGGAGGGTGGGAAAAAGCAACGAAACGGGGAAGGAATACCGAATATTGCATTAACTATACTTGAGTACCTCCTTCCTTTCACTAGCGAATAGAAAGTTCCTTTGTGCTTAATTATTGTAAATTTAAAGTCAGAAGTCTTTCCTTTTAGACAAAATTTAAGGGAAGGTGAAAGGAGGAAGGAGAAGGGGGTGATGATGTTTTACACCCCGTACCAAGAACAAAATTTTAGTTTTTTCTTTTGAAACTAAAATTATATCGACACTTTTCGATATATATCGATAATGCAATATGATGCTTATTTTGTAACATTGTCGATGAACATATATTACATAAAAGTTCTGTACGTTATTATAATAATCCAATAGTATAAATTTATCATCCCTTAAATAATCTTCATTTGATCGACATCGCGTCTACAGATTTGGTTGCAGTGGAGAAACCTGTTTGTATCTGTCAATCGAAATTTTTGCAGATAGGCTGCAAAGTTCTCATGCCCAGAGAGGAATTGACATGTGTGGTAGCTGTGGTGCTTAAATTTTTGAAACAAGATTTTAGTTAGTTAGTCTGATTTTCGATTCCTCTTTTCAGGCTTTGGTATAACTATCCCAACTTCTTTAGTGAGGCGCTTAAACCACTGCAAAACAGATCTTCCACGGATTTATAAAGTATAAGAAGACTTATTTGTTGTAAGTATTTTTATTGATTTAAGGACGCTATTTATTATTTATTTATTTTCTGTATGATCAAAAGACTGATTGGTTTGTGATGTTGAGTTATGTTCGAATACTTTGTGTCTCATCAAGGTTTGGCGAATGAAAATTGTCTGTGGTCCATTAGAGCATGTATATAGGTGTAGGAGCGGCTTCTTGGAAGCTTTTACGAGGTTTTTGGATGATAGTTTGTTGTGTAAAGAAGAAAAATTGACAGAAACCCGAGTTCTGATAGACAGTAATAGTAACTGTGTATGAAAATGATAGTATAGGTTACGGTAAAAGTACCAATTGGATATTGTGTGTGATTGCCGGCGGTTATTCATAATCACTAACCGAGCTTAGTAAAACTGACAAATTTTTAAATTTTCATCACATTTACCGGATAGTTTATACAATCTGATACTGGGGAAAAATATTAGAAGTTGTTCAGATCCTTTGCTTCTGTCACTTCTTCATCTCATGTATTGGCCGCTTCTGATTCAGTGGTTCGCAGACTACTATTTGTGAACACAACTGTCTAGCTTTTGTCAGAAAAGTGCCAGAAGCAACGCTCCTGTGTAAACTTTGATGAAATTCCCAATCACGAGTCAAAGATTTTATAAACTAACCGGTGAATGTGATAAATATTCAGAAATTTGTCCGAAGTTTAGTTAGTGATTATGAATAATCGCTGAGTTTTATGTAAATTTGTCTAATTTATCACTTTTCCCGTAACATATATAAGCTTCTATAGGTAACAGATAGTGAGAGAGCTGTTGAAGAAATGCAGTGGATACAAAACCTATGTTGAAGAACAAAACGTTGGACTTAGACGACTCAATTACCACTCAGCCACCCATCGCGCAGACAAATCACGTGATCAGTAAAGTCATGAAAGATTTCCATGGCGAAAAAAAGATGCAAAAAGAAGGATTTCGTCCAACTTCGGGATCATTAGAAGGCACCCGAGGGTGTACAGGAAGTCTGAATAAATTTATCACTTTCCAAGCCGGCCTCCACAAAAAAAGGGAGATGGGAGGAGAGAGGAGAAAGAAATTTGAAAGTAAAATTGCTGATGAAAAAGACAAAGGAATAGAAAAGTTCTCTCACGAAATCGTTCTTGTGGCATGTAAATGTCGAAGTGTCGAGAGTTTGGGAAGAGGAGGCAGAGGCGGAGGCGGAGGAGGAAAGTTAAATTTTTAAAAAATCGTTCTTTGAGGGTAATTAATCCCTCCTCCTCCTCTCCTCTTTCTACTTTTTAATTTTTTTCCTGTTCTATATAATTCATCAATCATTTTGTCACTTAAAAAAAAAGAGTTCAGGGAAGTTTATCCTCGGAGTCAATTTGTTCGATGACACCGTTGCACCACCCAAATCCATGGAGGACCAAAAAAGAGTTTTCGGGTCCAGTAATTACAAAATTTACACGAGGGAGATGGAAGAGAGAGGAGGGGAGGGTTAATTAAAGGCTTTAAACGCGTACGTTATTACGTATGTATGATATGAAGTCCTCGCTCTCTCACCCATAATCATCGCCTCCTCCTTCTTCTCCTTCCTCCATTTGTTATTCCCTTCAGGCGCTTTTCTCCTTCTATTTTCCCATTTTCCACCTCCTCCTCATCTTCCTTCCCATTCCCTACCATCCTTTTGCCTAAGTCTAAACTTAACCCTGTTATTAAGGTAAAAGAGAACTCATTTTTGTGACTCCTCTTTCTCCCGTCTTTCTCCTTCCTCCGCTCTCCTCCTCCTCTCCTCCTTTCTTCTATCTCGTGAGTTTGTAGAAAAGCAAACATTTAACACGGTAAACGCGTGCTCGAAACATTAATCAAATTTATTTGAAGTTCTTCTGCTTATGGAAACTCCTTAGAATTCGCTGATAATTTCACGTAAAATTAGTTTTGTGTACCGATGAAACGAGGCGAAAGAAGAAGGATGAATGGCAGAAGGCGGAAAGGGAGATGAATGAAAAACGATGGAAGAAAGAAATAATGGAATGTGGATGAGGAAGGAGGCAAGAAGAGTGATAGAGAGGTGAAGAAGGAAAGGAGAAGACCAAAGCAAGGTTGTAGAAGAGTCTTAGAAAGCTCGGAAGAGCAGGGTAGTCAAAGATACTCTCCAAAAGGTGTAGGAAGCGGACAGTTTGAGGTTTCCGAACTCTCACGAACAGTCATGTGATGTTGAACATTCCTTCATACGGCTCATCACAGCCTTCTAAAGGTTGGAGGGAAACTTGCCAGTTTCCCTCCAACCTTTAGAAGGCTGTGATGAGCCGTATGAAGGAATGTTCAACATCACATGACTGTTCGTAACCTTCCAAATGTAAGCTTTCTTGTGCTTTTTGAATAAGCTGTTAGCTTTGTCAGAGTAGCAAAGCCTCTACCAATTCTGCCTCTCCTGTCGCCGTCAAGGCAGTAACCATCTGTTTGACCTCAGCAATCCCTTTTTACCTCTTTGATTTCTTTTTGTTTAATCTCCTAATCCCCTCTCTCTTTCTCTTCCTTCTCCTCTCTTCCTCTTGGAACTTTTTTCCGGCTTTTTTATCTGAACTTATTTCCTTTTTTTTTCCTATTGCTGATTCCCCCGAACCCCAAAAGTCTCTTGAATGAATTCATTTCCATTTAATTCCTTTTTAAATTACACAACTTTTGCTTCTTCACTTTTTTCTATTTTATCTTTTGAAAAAGTTCTGCGGTGAGGAGAGGGAGAAGAGATGATTTAATTTTAATCTCTAGTTCTAAGGGGGTGGGAGGAGGAGGAGGAAGAAGATAAAAGAATATTTAAAAAGCAAAATCGACGAAGACGGAGGACCCACGAAGAGTGATAGAGTCGAGAAGGAGGACAGAAGGATGGAAGGTGTGTTTTGGGTGATAAATTGAAAGAAGGGTTGAGGGTTGGAGGTTGGGGTTGAAATAAAATGGATGTAAAGGATAGGCGTGGGAAAAAACAAGCCGGAAGTGAAAGGGTTGAAAAGAGGAAAAGGTTTTCTGACGGTTTTGTGCTGTTGTCGAGTGTTTTGAAGAAGTCAAGGGTTGTTTTGGGGTTTTCGGGGAAGAGGGTGTGGGCGGTGGTGGAGGAGTTTTTGATTTTTGAGTGTGGTTTTTGGAGACGAAGTTTTTGGTGTTTAAAGCTTTTTTGTGTGTTTTCCAGATTTTTCTAAAAGGTTCTGTTTAAACACTGTTGCAGGATTGGTTTTGTTGTTGTCCTCGGTGATATTGACACCCTGAAAGCTTCTGGCATCTTCTCTGTAACCTCGACAGACATCCCGATGGACATGCTTGATTGCTTGGGTAAGTTTTTAGAATAATTGAGAGAAAAGACGAACAAGAGCCGTTACTTTTGGATCTTGATACTTTCTTTTGACATTCTTGGCATACTTTAACAATCTTTTGAGTTGGTATACCTCACCATTCACACATGACTACGAGTTGTCTTTGGAAAAACTCCACACCCCCAACAGCAATAAAAATGTGAAAGACCCAATTTAGTGGTTGAAAAGGAAGGAGGGTAAAGAAAATCTAAACAAATTTCGTCGCTAACGAGCCAAATGACGACAGGAAAGTAGGAACAACCGAAAAGGTTGGATATGGTAAGCAAGGAACGAAGAGGGGGTTGGGTACGAAGGGATTGGGGTAGATAATAAAAAAAATTTCCGGTACAATCGACAAATAAAATTAAACTAGGTACGGACGTGTACAAGTTTCCACCAACTTTCCACCAAGAATAATGAACCACTCAGTATTCCACGTAGAAAATGTTTCCTCTCAACCCTCCTCCTCCTTCTCCTGCCACTCTTTTGCCTTCTTCACTCTTTTCTACTCTCCAGCTACCCAATTTTCGTATGCTGGTCGTGTCCTGCTCACCAATTTTTAAAATCTTGTTCACTGCCTTAATGGTCTCTCCTCCCACGTTGAATTTTGCCGACGACGGCGCCTTCCGTCAACCTCTGGAGTCCATAAGAATAATGCGATTGAGAGGAAGAGGAGAGAGTGAGTGGGTGGAGAACTACCGCTCTTGAAAGGTAGTAGAAAGTCATGTCAACCTCTTGGACACTGATTACGGTCAAGGAATAAAAACAAAAAAGGAAATTTCCGGAAAATCCGGACTCGGGAACAAAGTTTCGTCGGAAAGGAAGGGAAATTTTTATTCGGAATGTTAGCGACACTACACAGGGGAAAATGAGAGAAGTCAATATCGCTGACACGGTTGACGTTTTCATTAGGAGAGGAGGAGCTCGGAAAAAAGGAGAGGAGAGGAGGAAGGAGGAGGGCAACAACAAAAAAATTTGAAAAATGGTTTTTCAGACTTTTGCTCTGGTTTATTGAGTCGACGTGAAATTGGGATTTGATTTTTTTCGCTTTGTTTTGTTTTGTTGGCAGCACTGATTATGATCGTTTTGATTGTTTGGGAGGGAAGAGAAGCATGAGGGAGGTGATTAGCTGTTTTCACGAAATTGACGTTTGTTTTTGGCGTTAGTGGTTTCATCTTTGTTCGAATTGAACGTTCGACGTTGAGCTTTTTCTTGTTCTTCTTCTTTGTCCTTTCTCTTTTCTTCCTCGCTGTCCAATTCTCTCTCTTTTTGTCGCTATTAATTATTTTTCTTTCGGTGGGCCAGTCTCTGTGAGCTTTATATTTAGCTCTTTCCCAGAAACCAGCCTCATGTATTTTTTTACAGAATGTAGCTCTGTTGTAGATCTCTGTGTGTAATTCCTAGTTTCTTTAGAACTTCTTCTACCTCCAGAAACCGTGCCTTCTTTAGGAAGTACTGAATATGTTTTTGACCAGTTTTTCGAATCGACTAGGCTTAGGTGCTCACATGTCTACTAATTTACATAAAATAGGTGGTTATCTTTTTCACCTTTGCGTCATCAAGACGTTCAACAAAGACTACGGTCATCACGAATTATGCTAAACAGGTATATAGCCGACGACTCCCAAAAATTACGCTCACAATACAAGTGTAAAGAAGTATATTATAAGCTATATATTATGGTTTCTGTGATTGTAAATTACACTTCACAACTTCATTACAACTTAAATATTTGTAAGCGGTGCCATTATACAGTATATAGGTTGTAAGTTATCCAACCTCGCCATTGATTTCTAGTTATGTGCCTGGTTTTCGTTTAATCAGTCAGTTACCATCATTCACTCACTCACTCCGTGGCGCAACAGCAACAGATCAACCTTGGCCTTCTTTAAAATTTCCCGCCATTCGGATCTCTCCTACGATGTCAACTCCCAGTTTCGGACTCCGAGGTTTTGACGGTCTTTTATTACGCCATTCAACCATCGAACTCTGCTGCGCCCTGCAATTCTACTTCCCTCTGAGGTTCCGAAGCATAGCTTTTTGGAGGTTGAGTTCGATGGCATTCTCGTCAGGAGCCCGACCCATCGGATTCGTGATGCTTTATGTAAGCGGTGATCTTATAATCATCTAGCACTTTCATCACTTCTTTGTTGGACCTGACTGAACGATTTATCTTTGATTTTGACGGGTTCTGCTATCCTATCAGCCGTTAGCTACCACATTTTGTATTAAAACATGCTTTTGAAGTGAACATTACTACCTAGGTTGTGAACCTTGAAAGAAGTTTTTTGCCGGTTATGGGAGGGCAACATTGTAGGTAAAGAAAAGCTGTCTTTAGTTTAAGGTTTGTCTAGTTTAGTTAGTAAAGTTCGTCTTTAAAGCCTATCCAGGCGAGATTGGAGTCTGCGACCCTTGGGATGATAGACGATGGTCTAATCACTTCCGGAGGAATTGGGAGGTAATTTTTATTACACAGCTATGCGTACAATCTCGAGAAATAAATAACAAAGAAGATAAAAATGAAGGGATTTGTGTTGCAAAGGTGAAATGAGAGATTGGAATGCGTGGGGGTAGAACGTGTTTTCGGCGAACGGGAGAAGGATGATGGCGGGCTTTTATAGTTCGGGACTGAAGGAATGAGGATGGGAAGGAACCCGTTCACGTGATCCAGTAGATTAATGAAGGAAAAGGCGAAAATCACTATGTCCTCCGTTTTGCATATTCTCCGCAAAATACGAGGAAAGAATTTTTCGGGTAAAAGTTTCTTCCCTCCGACCTTTAATTGAATCACGTTTTCGTACCCATCCTTCCTCTCATCTCTCTCTCTTTCTCTTCTGGTCCTCTCACTCTCTTTCCTGCCACCTCCTCCCTCTCCGCATCTCAATAAAATAATTGTCCCTGATATTTGACTTGTCTCCGTAGACCTCGTTACGTAACACTGGGAAAATGGTTCTGAATGTATAATTTCACCTTTTTCCTCTTGGCCTCTCCCTCATCCCTGCCTACCATCCTTCTGCCTGGATTCCTCGCTTGTACCAACCCAGTCTGGTGCTACCATTCGTTGGTCGGAATGGTAGCTAATGTAGTCCTTTAAGATTAGTATATGTCATAAAAGATTCCGGTTTTGAGAATATTGGCTCCTAGAAGGCGGTGAGTTTGCGCGAAAATAGGTGGAAGTGTGCTGGAAGGAGTTCTTCTCCTTTTGTTCCGTCCTCTCTTTGTTTTTTGGAGGAAAATTGTCGTTTTTCTCCGCGTTTATGGTTCCGCACATAAAATTTTAATGTTTTTCTTGGGCGCTCAGATTTTTCGTGTGAGATTTTCGTGTTTTCGGGTTAAACCTAAAATATATTTGTTGAGTTAGTCAGTAATGGTCAAAGAGTGTTGTGGACTGTCTTTCTCGTCATTTTTCTTTGTTTTTTACGTTTTCTCCTGTCTTTTGTCTTTGTATTCTCTTTCTTTCTTTAATTTATTTTTGCGTTTCCCTTTTTTTGACCTTGTTTCATTGTTTTTCACTTTTTGTTCATTTTTCTTCGCTCTCTTTCTTTTATTTTTGTCTTTTTTTTCTAATAGTTTGTTTGTTTTTGACATTAATTTCTATTTTTTTTCCTGTTTTGTTTGTCTTTTTTTCTTGTGTGTCATACTCCATTCTTCTTGGTTTTTCTTTATCCATCTTTACGTCTTTGATTTAAACATGTTTTTGAGCTTCAAGGTTGAGAATTCAAGTATATGGAACAGCGTAATGGCGTATGAAATTGTCATGGTCATCTCGATGTTCTGTCTTATCTGCACGGTTGGGTCAGTACACCTATCTAGATCGTGCGCCTGTTCTCTCGGTGGCGGCTTTATGCCACTACAGCCCTCATAAATCTTCTTCTATCCAAAGATGTTCAAATGAGGCCAAAATTGAACTAAAATCAACTCAGTCTTGTCATCAAAAGAGCACATCAATTCCTCTATTCACGTAGAGATACTACTGTACTACCCATCCCTAGTATAGCCTAGAGTCTTTTATAATGAAAGCTAAGAAGTTTATGTTTAACCTCATCTTCTTCTAACTTTCACAATCGACGGTTCTTCCCGCCCGAAGAACTTAATTTGAACTTTTTTTTACTTCCGGAAGATTTTTTTTCGTCTTCTGCTTTCATCTTCCCTTCTGGCGATTCTACCGAAAGGTTAAAGCGGACGAGAAACTTTTGAAGTCATTTTTTGAGGGAAGGGGGAAGGGAAGGCTGCCCTAAAAAGATTCATGATTTATCTTCAGAGTTTTTAAAGACGCCTCTTTTGGAAACTTTGAAACTAGAAATTTTGAGTTTCCCATGTGGGGAAGGAAGGAAGGGTCGGCGAAGGAAGACAAAGACAGAGAGAGAATTTGAAATGGAGAGCCTGGAACATCTTTTTGCTGATTTTCCTCTTGGTGACGACAGATTTTTTTTTGAAAAGTTGAGTTTTATAAAGATTGGGAGGGAGAAGAGGAGAGGAAGTAGTCGACTGCCTCGGGCGACGATGATGATGAACTTGACGAGGGAAAAAAAATTTGTTTTCTTCTTTTTCCTCTTTCATTTCCTTCTTTTTTTATTTGTTGTTTTTTAGGAGCGGTTTGTGTTACCGCATTTGGAGTAAGAAAGCTTTTTTTAACATCTTTAGTATCTCCTCGTTACCTGTCACTGTCGGAAACACTGGATTATAAACTTTTTTCCCATAAACCCCTTTTTGTGTTTATATTGTATTAATAGTTAAAATGTTGAGAGAAACTGAAAGCTTGCATAATCATTGGTTACTACCAATGACAAATTCAGTGGAAATAACTTTTGTTAATGCTTATTTATTAGTAACGAAGTATTATATCTACCGGAAAGTTCTGTCCGTTTGTAGAATAATACAATAGTATAAATATATATTGCTGTAAATAATATTAGCTGAACAATGTAATCGCCATCATTATTCATGTTGTATTTGTATCGGCAATGTCCGATATTGGCAAAAATGAATTTTGCTCTAACATGATCTTGACAGGATTATTGTCGATTAAAGATGGTCGCTCAGAGCTAGGTTCATCAGAAAGATCAAAGCCATCTCTTTAAAATTTTAATTTTCCGCGGATGCCTATGAGTCTGTAGCGACTACTATGGGAACCACTGGTCTGGACCAACTAGTACCAATTATTGTTTGTTTGAAAGGCCGCCCCAGAAATTGAATGAAAGATAAATCTCGGAAAATGGTGAGGAAGAGAAGATATAGTTATGCTGAGTATCAAGAGAAATTTAGAAGACACAAGCAAATAGGAGTAAGAAGGGAATAATATTAATAATAAAGGAAAAAGAAGTGAGATAGTTACAGAACAAGAATTTAGAAAGAATTGAGTAAAAGAAAGAAAGAAATTAAAATTGAAAAAAAGACAGAAATCATAAGAAGGAAAGATAGAGAAGAAGAAGAGACTGTTATGGAGCCTAGCGTATGGTTTATGCCTGTTAAGCCGTTGTTGGCCGTTGTGGATGGGGCTAGTCAGTGAAGGGTGAAGAAAATAGAAGACATGAGAGGGGCTGAAAATTTCGATACAAAAGAAGAGAAGAAAGAATTAAAGAAACAAACTAAAAATTGGTACAAAGAACCTATCAAATAATAAGTAAATTAAGAATGAAGTGTTAAAGATAGAAAGACGCTAGTCATACATATAAAAAAATAAAGAGAAAAAGGAAAATAGAGAGAAGCAGAGAAAGAAAGAAAATAAAAAGAAGCACGAAGAGTCAAACATATCGGAGAAAAAAAACAACTCATAAGGAAAAACAGAGAAAACAACACGCAACAGGAGGAAAAAAACAAAACAACAGGACCGCATCTAAGAATCCTAACCAAAAACAAACATCCGACAACAGAAATTTAATAAATAAATAAAAAAAGTCAAAAAAACTCCAGCCCTCGACTAATCTTTAATTTTCTCGGATTCAAAACCGGAAATAAATCCGGAGAAATTCATAAAAGAAAACCAAAGTCTAATTGAAACGCGAGAGAAAGGAAGGGGGAGGAGAGAAGACGGAAAAAGAAAATGAAAAATAAAAAAGATCAAAGAGAAGTGAATGGGAGACAAGCAAAAGGAGGAGAAAGGAGGCGGGGGAGGTGACATTGGAAAATAGAAAACGCAAAATTGGCTCTAACATGGAAAAAAATTTTCTTTGATAAATCGAAAAGCTCTGTCTCTCTCTCTACCCCCTGCCCCCCGCCCATCCAAAAGGAAAGCACATTTTTTGGGGAGAGGAAAATCAAAACTAATTTTTTGCGCCTTCTCCTCTTCCTCTCTCTGTTCGCTCACTCCCATACACTGTTTCGTTTATTTCTTTTGATTTTATCGAAGCGAATTCGTGATTATGGAAGAAGAAGGAGAAGAGAGGATGAAAAGGAAAAAACTTTTCGCGGAGAAGAGTAAAATGATAAAGAGAAAGAAGAAAAGGAAAAGAGGAGGAGGTTAAAGGCAAGGAATGGGTGAGAGGGGCAAGAGGGAAAGAAAACATTTTTTGCAAACGTTTTTAAAAAAATAATAAATTTTCTTTTTCGCAATTCCTCCGCTTCCCTCCTTCCTTTTCTTCTTTTCCTATTTCTACACGGGACTTTTTAGACTTCCTTAAGTTTGTCATGAGTGAAAAAGTAAAAAAAAACTTTCAGAAGGTTTTCCAAAGGCCGAGCTTTTAATCATTTTTTCCCATGATTACTAACATTTTTTCACTGAAGCGAACGGAAGTGGTAGAGAGAGTTAAAGAAACGAGAAGAAGGGGTAGACGACGGAAATGGAGAAGGAGAATTATTGGAAAACATGAAACTATTAGAGGAGAGAAAGAAGACGCGGAAGAAGAGGAAGGATAAGAGGAAAAGGAGGAGGAGGGTTACCAAAGTCTTGGAGTAAAAGAAATAGAAGAAGAAGAAGGAAGAGAATGAATATGATTGCAAATTTTCATTTTCCTTGATCGATCAAACCGTGGCGAATAATCCTCAGCTGATCGAGCTGCTAACACCCCTGAGGCTTATGACGGTCCGTCGAGGACTATGACGTCATCATAGTGACGCACCCCCTCGCAGAGAATGGTTTAGTCATGGTAAAGCTTCTAAAAAGTGGGCGATGCCAAATCCCCGACGGACGGTTAAAACGATTTAAAAGTAGGAGGATGATGGTGAGGGTGAGGACGTCTCATGGTCAATTGACGGGTGGATGGGTGGTGGTGGTGGTGATGATTAAGGGATGATAAGAAAATTTCTGATCGTGAGCATCATCAGTTTGATTAGAAACGACAGACCTTTGGCATGAGGAGGGGGAGGACAAAAGGACTTAGCGGGTTCAGGGTCATTGTATTTGTCCTGTCGTTTGCTGTTGCAATCCTTTTGTCGTTCTCTTTACACTTAGAGTCTGTTCTCTTCTTCTCTTTGGTTTCTTTCTCATTTTCTATGTCTTCTGCCTTTTGTTTGTTTCGTTTCTTCCTCATTATTTTCTGATATCGTGTCATGTTTTCTGTTTTTTTATTTTCTTTTTTTTGACATTTTTTCCGAGACTCTTCTGCTCCGGTTTTCACAAGATCACTGTGTTAGTATTTTGATTATGATGTTGGGTTCACGCTTTGATCTTTTGTGCCTTTTCTGCTGAGGAAGAATGAGAAAATTTCTTAAGTTTTTCATCCTGCTCTCCTATTTCCTCTTTCTCCATTTTCTTCTTACTTCTCTTCCTTTCTATCTCTTTTTTTCTTCTTCCTCTTTATTCTGATTCAAGATTTATAATAATCCTTCTCACCACGCTTCACTTCTTTCTACTTTTTCCTTTTTTTTTTTCTCTTTCTCTCTCTATACCACTTTACTTTTCTTTGTTTCAGTTTCTTTTGATGTACAAATACAAAGTGGTGATGGAAACTTAAAAATATTTTCGATTTCAGTTTGACGCGCCTAAAAAATAATAGCCATAAAAATTTTCCCATCCTACAGCCGTCACCCTTCACCCTCTCTCATCCCCAAAGTCATTGCAATTGCGTCGTTAACGACCTTGTTTATTTATTTTTATCCGAAAGCAGTCAGGACAAATAAATGATTTAGAGGCCAGCCATGCGTGGCAAACC
This sequence comes from Columbicola columbae, assembly GCA_016920875.1. Lineage (NCBI taxonomy): Eukaryota > Metazoa > Arthropoda > Insecta > Psocodea > Philopteridae > Columbicola > Columbicola columbae. The sequence continues at coordinate 15,574,626 of JADMLL010000005.1, forward strand.
CGAGGGAAGGAAGACAGAGAGAGAGAGAGAGAGAGAGAGATGGAGGATGTTTCGAAACCCTCTTCAAACACATCCCACATCCCACATCCCACCTCTCCTTCTCTCATTTTGTTTCTTCTTCTTCTTCAGGTTTTCCTCCGTAACAATTGTCGTCTTCAGCCTCTTCTCTCATCCTCTACACACCTTCTTTCCCTTTAGATTTGTCATTCCGAATGTGGCCCGTAAATCTGGGTTCTTTCTCACTCTGCTTCATACCTCCCACCCAGCCTCCCATTCCTCCCTTCCTCCTTTTTCCTTTCCTTCGGCGTTTCTCGACTTAACCTCTTTTCCCGGAAAAGGGATTTAAGTGTTTGATGAAGTATTTTCAACCCTTTCTCAAGAGGATGAAGTGAATCCTTAAAAAGTGTTTAAGTTTATTGGGAAACTTTTTAGGGGTGAGCGGGGGAGAAGGTGAGCGGGTAGCTTGCCTTAGAAGAACTTTTTGGAGACGCGGAATATTCAAAGCTTTAACTCCCTCATCCAACCACCCAGTCACCCATCTGCTGCTTAAACCTTGAACAAGTTGAGATACCACTCGCGGAAAAGCGCAGTTTCCATCCTCTACCTCCGCCTTCGCTCATCTCTCCTCCACTCCCTTGCCTTCTTCTCCCACGCGTCCTTTCTCTTCTTTTACTCCCTCTGAGGAAAATCATTTCCTTGGGGGTTTTAAATCTTGTCGCCCATTGTGTCATTAACCCTTTTTACACGAGGGGTTAAAATGAATTTTCATGAGTTGTCGAGGAAACGATGGCTTTCATGTTTTCCTTTGTTTGTTTGGAAAATTTTTCCCTTTTTTGCTGCTGACATGGTTCTCGCCTTCTTCTCAATTTTTTTGGGTTTATTTGTCTGGGTTTTTGGTTTTTGTCTTCCTTTTGGGTATAATTAACGGCTCAATTTTTGATTAGAAGAATAACAGAACATCAGAATCGCTTTTCCGGTAATAGGGGAAGGGTTTTTAAAATTTATTTCAACCCTTGTTTTCCACTTTTGGTCTTCTTTTCTTTCTTTATTTTCTTTCAATGCTTTTTTCCTCCTATTGTGTTCTTACTTATTTTTTCTATTTTCTTTCTAGTAGAGTTTCTTTATATTTGACTTTGTTTCTCATTATTTTCTTTTACTTTTCCTTTCTTCTCTTCCCATGTATTTCTATCTTTGACATTCTACGTCTCTTTCTCTTTCTCTCTTTTTCTCCTTTTGCCCATTTCTGTTTTTCTGTCTCCTTCCTGTTTCCTCTCTTCCTTCATAGTTCTATTCTTTATTTAATCTGTTTTTTCTTTTTTATTTTATTCCTGTTTTAGGCCTTTTTTGTCCCAGGTTTTTCTTTTGTCTCTTTTTTTTAACTTCTCCAGTAAAGAAGACATTTAGTTTTTTCCGCTATATGTTTTTAAACTTATTTCCCATTTCCACTCGCTTTTCCGGGATTATGCTACCTCATCTATTTCTCTCTTTATTTCTTGCTCTTTCTTTACTTTTCTTACTTACGTCACCTCCTCCTGGACTTCTCTCTATCTTTTTCTATTTCTATTTTTCTCTCAGTTTTTTTGACTCTCTCTTCGTTTTCCCGTCTCTTTCTAACTTTTTCTTTTTGAGAGATTTTCTGCCTCTATTCGCTTCTATTTTGTCTTTTCTTTTTCCTTATGTTTCTATAACTCCACTTTACTTCTCGCAAAGTTATTTTGATTTTCCATAAACTTCTTTCATTTTCATCACCTCTAATTTCTTTATTTCTTTTTGTTTATTCTCCTTTTTTCTTCTATTCTTTTACTTTTGCTTTAGTTTTATTCATTTCTTTCAGTGTTCTAACTTTTTTTGTTTCTGTTTACGATGCTTTATTGTCACTTCCTTTTTTTGTTTAACTTTCCTCCTTCCTCCATTTCCTCCTCTTTTCTTTCACTCTTAGTTTTCACTTTTTGCTCTTTATTTATGAGCTCATCAAAAGTTTCTTTTTTCTCTCTTTAAAGTCTAAAAAACGTCCATGAATTTAGGTTAATGAAAAACTGTTCGCTTTCACTCCTTCCTTTCTTTTTGTTTTTAAAAAACTTTAATCGACGTTTTTTTTATTCTTTCATAAAAAAGGCGTCAAGAAGGAGTACAGAAAGAAAAGAGGAGAATTAGTTGATGAGGAAAGGAGGAAGGAAGAAAGAGTGAAAAAATTTTAAATAGAAAGTTTGAAGGAAACTTCTTTTGAAGATTTCGTTTTTAAAAATGTCAAAAAGTGGAAACGACAGAATTTCCTGGGACTCTCTCTCTCTGACTTCGCTTTTTTTCAGCTTTTGTTGGGGGGTTTTGTTCGCCATTAACTGTTTTTTATTTTGGTTTCCTCTTTTCCACAGTTCTGGCTTATGCAATTTTTGTTTACTTCTCTCTTTTTTTCTGTTCTGTTGTTTTTCTCTCAATCGTAGTCCCTTTTGTTCTTACTTTCTTTCTTGTTTCCCGTCTCTCTCCCTTTAACTTGTCTTTTCTCTCCTTCTCTCTTCCTTTTTTTCTACATTTTCTCTCTTTTTCACTACTTTTTACTTTTTTGTTCTCTCTTTTTTCTCTCATTATTTATTTCTCTTTCTTTACTTTTCTCTACTCCTCTCTTTGTCTCTATCTTAATTGTTCTCTTTTTCTCTCCTTCTCTTTTTTATATCTGTTCTTTTTTGCTTTTTGTATATTTCTGTCTGTCTCTCTCTCCCTTTTTAATCGTCCCGTTGTATGTTCTTATTTTCTTTCTTGTCTTTTGTTTTCCTCTTTTCCTCTTTTTCTTTTCGCTTTCTTTCTTTTTTTTTAAGAAACAAAAGACAGATCGTGTAAGTTTTCACTAATTTATTATTTCACTTCAACGTGAACCAAATCCGTTGTCGCACAAAGATAAATAATTTTAGGAGAAGAGTACAGACGAGAAAATAGGAAGAATAATAAAAGTAGAAAGAGGCTGTCGCAAAAGAGGACAGAAGAAGAAGAATAGGATAGAAATCCAGCGAAAAGAAATAAGGATTTCGAATTCATTGCTTTCGAAAATTTGGTTCAGTGAGTCTGGAAGAAAGATGACTTTCTACTCTTCCTCTGTTCTACTTCTTCTTTCCTTTCCAAAAGGTAACCGTAAAGTTGCGAACTTTTCCAGGGGCGAATTTAAACTAGCAAAATTTTCCAGTTGGGGAATGTTAAATTAGCAATTCAACTGAATATATTTAGCGTCGCGCGTTAAATAAGATGCTATCGCTGGAGAATATTTATCAGCAAAGACTTGGAAACACTTTAATGGTCCTCCATGTTTAAAGGTTCGATGATTGGTATCGGGAACCATAAATTAAGGGAGGAAAGAGCTACGAAGAAAAGATTGCAACGGGATGGGGATGGAGTGAGGTGAATGAGGACCCAAACGAAGCTTTTTCCAAAAATGGTCTCAACCTGGTCTTTTATATTAGGGTAATTTATCGCGAGCTTTTTTTGGAAAACAGTTTCGCTGTTGCGAAAGTGGGCAAGGGCTGGAAGTATATTGGGTTTGTTTAAATATTTCGAGAAAACATTTTCCTTTTTTTGGACGGGACTATTGGGAAGAGAATTATGTGAATATGAATTCCTGTTTTTGGTGTTTTTTGATTTCCTGCTTTTTTTGTTTGTGGGTTTTGAACTTTTGTCTTTAGCTGATTTTTCGGCTAAAAATTGAGGATTTATCCGTTTTTTGTGTTTTGTCTGTTGTTATTGTTTTTATTTCTGCTCTCTTTTCCACCTTTTCTTGCTGTTTTAGCGTTCGTTTTATTTTCTGAGTTGTCTTACTCTAAATCTGAAATGTTTATATTTTAGGAAAGATTTGTTTGTTGTTTTTGACTTTCCTCCTCTTTTTTTCTTTTCCTTCTCCTCTTCTTTTTATTTTTCTACCTTATTTCTACCACTTTCTGACTAATATGATAATATAAGTTTTCTCTTTATTATTATTACTGTTTCTTCCTTTCTTTTCATAACCTCTCTTCTCTCTGTCCCACTTCTATTTCACTTTAGTTGTTACTATTCTGTTATTATTATTATTATTGTAATTATTCTTAACAATTTCCTATCCCATTCTTTAGACTTTAACTCTAGTTCCATGCATTTTCCTATTCCTGGGGTTGAGATACTGGTCAGTTCCCTATATGCCACGTCAACTACCTAATGTCTGGCTTAGAGACAGATGGCAAATGTATATTCCGCTTAACCATATCTGGTCTTTTTTCGATCCTCAGTGATGATACTGTCTCTCAAGACGTCTATTTCCATTTCTTTAATTTTATTCGTGGTTCCTTTTTTGTTTGATTCCCGCCGCCTCTCCCTGCTTTCTTTCACTCCTATCAGAACAGGAAATGAAAATTTTTCACGTTTCCACCCCCTTTCTACTTTTCTCCTCCCGTTCACTGGAAAATATTAAAACTTCCACCACCTTTGAAAATACACAAAAGAAAATGAATTATTCAAAACCGTCGTCTGCTTTCCTTCTAACGTAACTGCATTTCGCGGGTTTAATGAAAAAAAATGTTTGAGGTTCAAGTGACGGTTTTGTCTCAAACTTTCAAAACTTTTCTTCCTTCTGATATCTTCTTCTTCTTCTTTTTCGTTATTTTGGAGTTTGGAGTCTTGGTGTCACGAGGTGTCGCACGCGCCTAATTCAAAATAAGAAGAGTGAAGGGTGGGAGGAGGTAAAGGGGGTATGGGGGGGCGTATAAAACGTAGACAACTTTTAACTTAGGCTTAAGCCTGTTTTCTGGAGAATTGGAAGGAATAAACTGGAGGATTTATCAAAAAAGATGAATAAATCTTTCTCGGGTTTAAACCTTTTTTTCAAAAATGCTTTTTCTTTCCTTTATCCTTTTCTTTTGTCGTCTCCTTCTACTACTTTTGTTTTTCTAAATTGTTCCCTTGTTTTTTCCTTCCTTTTCTTTTTTTTCATGACGTCATCTAATTCTAAGTCTGACGTTTTGTTATTTGTCGTTTTGTGTGAAGAGTTTTCATTTTTGAAAGATTTTTATTTCTCTGATTGACGTTTTTCTCTTTTATTTGGGTTTCTGAAAAACGTGTTGTAGAGCAATTCAACATAGTAAAGGCTTTTAGTTGCTGTGTCTTGCCGTTTTGCTCAATGTCCTTCGCTCCTTCTTGAAGGAATTGTAGGGGATTCAGCGCTGTTACCCACTTATTGTAGCATAAAGGGTAGCATAATTTCGATTAGGAAAATTTGTTTTAGATAATCGTAATACTCTGTCTGCATTTAGCAGTCAATTAATGGTCAACTGAAGTTTGAGGTTCAGAAGCTCAGGTTTCATAAGTTCCACCATAAGTTGGAAATAATCTTGAAGCTTCTAGAAACCGCTTGAATCTCCTAAGGCAGGAGTCGGCAACCGGAAAAGAAGAAATGGGAAAAAGAACAAAATCAAACAATACACAGAAGATAATATTATAAAAAGATAGATGGTAACAAAACCAAACAAAGATGAGATTCAGGCTCATCTATTGTTTCCTTCTTCACGCAACACAGGATCAAATACGCACGCAAAATCCATTGTGTCTTACAAAAAACAAAAGGAACATGGACGATATCGAAACCGGAAGTTGGAAAATCCATTTTGCCCTCCACCCCCATCCTCCATTCTCCCTTTACCCTATAAGATTGCAATCTAAGAAAGGTTTTAATCTATCTTCTGGTCAATATTTGTCTTTAATCTTTGTCAGAGAAAAGAGAGAGAGAGAGGGGAAAAAAAACACTCGAGGGCCCCAATCAGGTCGATCAAAAAATAACCGGACCATCGAAATTAGTTTCGACAAGAGAAAGATGGGAGACGGAGGAGTGGAGAGGAAGGTGGAAAAGAATTTCGTGAGGTAGAAGAAAGCTAAGAGTTGGAAGAAGGAAAGAAATCCCCGAGGGAGATGGTTCACGTTCGATTAAACCACGTGATTTGTTTGGTTCCAGGTGAAGATTCCCGAAGGCTGGACGTAACGTCGGATTATTCTGGTTTCGCTTTCTAAAAGGCGGTGAGTGGAAAAGAGGAAAACTGTTTTTCCTAGCAATTATTTTAACGGCTGTCGTTTGGTCGTCTCCTCCATTCTTCTCTTTCTTTTGTTCTTCGTCTGTTTTTCTCTCTCTGTTTTTGTCTTTCCTCTTCCTCGCCCTCCTTGTTTCTGTCTCTGTCTTTCATTTTAGATCATTTTCATCAGTCCGTCTTCCTCTCTCTCTCTTTTTATTCCTCGTAAAATTTGCAAAATTATTTTCACCGGGTTTCAGGATATAATTTTTCAAAAGTTAATCATAACAATAATAAAGAAGACGGTGGAGGAGGAAGTTTTTACTGAAAGAACTGGGAAACAAAAATATGTAAATTCATTTTCCATCGAGAGGAAGGGAGGAAGGAAGGAAAGGAAGAAGGAGGTGGAATTGGAAGAAGAAGGAGGAAGAGAAGGGAAAGACGTTTATTGATTTCGTGTCATTTTCATGCTCTCATCTTCTTTTTTTATGTGTGTGTAGTTTTTCATCTACTTTTCCTTTGCTCATCTTTTTTTTAATCTCTTTTGGGTGGAAAATTTTTATTGGAAAATCATTAGAATAACCGGGAGAGGGGGAGGAGAGAGGAGGGCTCCAGTTTTGAGTTTTTATTTATGTTTTTATCAAAAGGTTGCATTAAGTGGTTTTAACTCAAACCTGTTGAGAGGTAGTCATATCCTCTACTGGAAAAAAATATTTCCTGAACGCGTGTTCAATATATTGAGAGTTTGCAACTTTTGAACTTGGCGCCAGTAACTAAACTCTGAATATATGGAGGACATTCTTCCATGTTTAACATAACAGACAGCACAAACAAAACAAAGGACACGATTAAAGGATTACCCTCAAAACGATTACAAAGAAGAAAGAAGATTGGAAGAGAGAAGAGAACAAAATGTCAGGCAATAATCAAAACACCAGAAGTAGTTACCTTAGAGACTTTTTGATATCCAGAAGGGCGCCAAATCTATCTTCTTGAACTCAGTAAAGAAGTGAAAACGTGTCGATCCACGTGGAATGAGTTCAGGTCAGCTTGTTCGCTTTTAAATCGGTTGTTAAAATCCACCACCCACTTTAAATAAATGTTAGTTTTGCAGACGTGCGCCATTTTGGCTGTTTTGGCGCCTTTTTTGTTGTTTGCTCTGGTTTAAATCGTTGCTCAGCGGATTTCCATCCCCGGAAGTAACATGTTTTTTGGCCTTTGTCTTCTTTCTCTTTCCATTTCCTTGCCATTAGGAGCATTTTCCTTTTTTTCTTTTGCCCAAAAACGAAAATGTTTTTCCACCACATATTTCTGCGATTTGGCTTTTGGGGAGGGCGGTGGAGAGAGCAGTGGGTGTTTGACTTGGCCCAAGCGTTACGCCGTTTCTCCGTTTGGCCCTCTTCCAAGGAAATGGTTGCGAGGTTTTTCAGAAAGGGAAAGAGAGGAGGAGGACTCCTTGGGGAAAGAGAAGAGAGAGGAGAACGGAAGAAGGATTATGATTGTAACGAAGAATGGTGAATTATGTCTTTAACCCCTTTTGACACGGATCAATCAATCAAGCTTTTGGAGCCCAGAAGATGTCATCTTTGGATCGTCTTTCATCACTTTCGAGTTGTGTTCTCGAGAGGCGGTTTCGTCGTCATTGGTTTTGTCTCCTCACTTTCTACAAACCCACCCCTCTTTCCTCTCTGACGTCGTTCTTGATGTCATCATCTTCCTTCTTCTTTCTTCTGAGCCTCGTTAAGTTCTTTTTTTTTGATCTTTTGACCAACATTTCCCTCCTCTCCTAAATTTACGAAGTCTTTTGTCGCTTTTTAGGTCACTTTTTCCTGTAGTTGCTTCGTCTTTTGTGTTTTTTTTTTGCTGATAAAAGGAATCCGGCTTGAATTAGGTTAACGAATTCAGTACTTCTTTCTATCTCTCTGTCTATCCATCTTTATCTCCCTGTTTGTCTTTGTTTTTTCTTTGTAAGCCACTTTATTGCCATTATTAAGTTTTATAACTCATTTATCTTTTACTTTTTGTGACTTTTGTGTCACTCTTTCAGTTTCATCAACTATCATCTTTGTTTTGTTTTTGTTTATGCTGACTTCTTCTTTGTTTGTAGCTTTTGTTTTAACTGAATGACAGTTTGGAAGATTAGTTATTATCTAGTTCTCTCTGCGTTTTCCTTTTTATTCTTTTTTCTTAACTTCTCCTCTTTTTGGAGGAATGAATTTTCAAAGCTAATTTGAAGGACATCGGCGGGAGGTCTGTAGTTTAGTGGTTAAGTGTCAGACTTAGAAGTTATAGTCGCGAGTTTAAATCCGCCTCCTCTATCCTCTATACCCAAGAAGGGTGAAAAACTGAACTAAAACTCAACTTAACTGTAACTAAATATGATTTGAAGGTCATCTTGTCATTCAGTGCTTGCACAACGTCTTTGCTTCCGGTTCCGGATCTAAACCAAAATCAGTTCACGCATTAGGGACTAACTTAGAATCGACAAACGCACTTTTAAGTGGATTTTTGGGTATATTAGTAGATGAGCATTCCGTCGACTAAATCACAATCCTTCTGGTAACCATAAGAGTGAGATTAATTCATCTGAACCAATCCTCTTGCTACATAAACTGATTCACGACCAAAGAGGAAACGCTTTTTCTTGAATAGTCATCTGACAGCGTATTGAACTGCAGCAGATACTTCTACGTCTGTCGTCCACTTTACCTCTCTTTAAATTCTAAAAACTGTTTCGTTGAATTTGAATTCAAATTCTTTATCTTGTCTTAAGTGTATCTTCTTGTCTGAGTTTTTCTTTTTTATCTTTACTTTGATTTATTTCCTTTTAGAGATGACCTTAACTCGACAAAGCTAAACCGAGGCTAAGTCTTTTCCTTTCCGTTCTTATAATTTTCTCTTTGAATTTACAACTCTCTCTCTGCACTTTCTTTGCATCCTTCTTAACTCGTTTTTTGTTTTCCTGTAAAATCTTTTGATGTCTTTTCACTCTTCCGCATCTTTTCTTCTCATCTCTTTGGTTTTGTTTATCGCTAAACGTAATCTTTTCGAATTAGAGTCTTACCGTCTTTTCATTTCTTCGCTGACTTGTTTTCTAATTTTATTTTGTTTTTCTTACTGCTACAGGAAAAGTCTCTCTTTTAAAAAAAGGTAGCGAAAATGGCGGCCTTTAAAAAAACTGAAAGAAGGAAAGGTAGAGAGAGCATTCTTTTTATAATTTATGTAAATGGATATAGAAGGAGGTGAGGAGGAAGGTAGTTCTAAAAGGAGAGAGAAAGTGAAAGGAAAGTGGAGAAGGGAGAGGTGAAAGGAAAGATCCAGTGAGATGAGCGGCCGTAAAAATGACGAATCCCGAAATTAGCATCTTTCGCCTCTTTCCTCTCGTTTCATCTCCTCTTTTTACATGGAAAAAGTTGACCAAGTGTGAAAATAAGTTCTGACGTCATTTAAATTAACTTTTCCTCTCTTTCCACCTCTTCCACCTCCTCCATCTCTCTCTTTTTTTCCACATCGAGGTTTTCCTACTCGGTTGAAAATGTTCTCCCCGGGTGTTTGTCGCTTTTTTTCCTCTTTCTCTCTCTCTCTCTTTCAGTTCTTCGTTTGACTCAAATTAAAACCCCCAACGACAGAAAAAAGTTTCCACCATTTTGTTTTTTTCCCTCGTTTGTTTGTTAGTTGGAATGCACCTTAACGAATTTCCCTTTTTTCTGTTGAAGGATAGGAGGAGAAGGAAGAGGAGGAGGATAATTCATCCCAGAAGATTCGGAACAACACAAAAAAAGTTGTTTTTATTTTTTGAAATCTTTTTATTTTGTACGAGCTTTTATTACATTAGAAACAAAAAAAAGCTTTTTTTATTACTCGTGACACTGAAAGGAAAGTCAATGAGATTTTAGAATAGACGATTTACTTGAAACAGTGAATAAAATTTTTACCCGAGATAAAAGCTCTTCGGGAAAAGGTAAAGTAGAAAAAGAGAGATATAGGGAGAGGGAAAAACAAAATGGCGGCTGTGGGGAATAAAAAAAAGAAGAAGAAAATTAAATAAAAGAAATTTTGAGGAAAACAAAGTGAAAGTCGAAAAAGCGGGAGGCGTTACTCATAGACTAATAACCTATTCGAAGCTGTTGGATGGTGAAAGGAGGTTTTGTTTGTGTTGTTCTATCTTTCCCTCCCTTTCCTTCATTCTCTCTCTCTCATTCTTCCGGGCTAATGACCGGTTAGTACCTCCTTTGAACTAGAGTTTCTCATGTTAATTAATCAACTAATTGAGGTTAGATTGCGAGAAAGGATTTTCCTTTTTGATTGGTCGAGATTTTGAATTTTGTTTTCTGCTATTAAACTAATTGGTGTCTTGTAAATGTTTTCTAGGCTATTCATTAATCCACCACTGCCCGATTATATCAACACCCAATTCAGGTCAATCAGTGTCGAAGGGAAATGTGAGACTTGCGCATCCCTTTAGTACATTAGTGCCAGAACTGCTCGATTGAAAGGTAAGGGTTTAATTAGTTTAAATTTTCTTCCTAGAATTTTCTATTATCACGTTAAAAAAATTTATTCAAAGATGAAAGAGTTAGGTATCTTATGTAGTGCAGAATTTGACTCTGACTCCAGGAAATTATTTATGGAATAAATGCTTCAAAAAAGAATAAGATTTTATGGAAAAAATTACTCAAAAAAATGTGCAACATTTATGAATTAAATACCCATAGGGTGTTTACGGTATTTACAAAATATAATCTGCGAAATAGTGTGCAATAATTATGATTTGAATAATGGTATGAAACGGTATTTAGAAAATAAATCCTTTTAAATTGTGTGCAATTTTGAATGAAACCTCCAGGAAAGAGTACAATGTGTATAAAATGCCCTGAAAACTGTGCAGTATTTATGAAATGAATTCTCCAAGAACGTGTACAGTACTTATGAAGAAAATTCTTCTAAATAGAGTGCAATATTTATGAAATGGTTTAGACTCAAAGCCAAATTTCCTTTCATCGAGGTTGCTGTTAGCTGTGAGGATTAAACGAATTAAACAAAGGAAGTTTGGACAAAGAGTCTTTGTTGGAAGTTAGAAAGTTTTTTATTGAATACCAACTGCAACACTACAAGCACTAGGAGAATGGCAACTCCTCTCTCACAGATTTTAAGAAGAAACTCGAGGAACAAACCTGAAGAATAATGGAAATGCATTTGGCTGAATGAAGGTGAAAGAAAAAGAGAGGAAGAGAAAAAGGTTGCATTTAATAATTTTTTAGCGGACTCCTTCTTCCGCAATTTTATCCTTTCATCCATATTTATCGAGAAAAAAGAGAAGGAGGAGGATGAAGAAGAGGAGGAGGAGAGAAAACGGTAAGGAAAATCCTCACGTGTCTTCCTTTTTTTTTCTTTTTCCTCTTCTCTTCTCAATCCGTTTGGAAAAGCCATGAAAATAAACTTTCGGACAGAGTTTTCTTCGACTTTTTGCTGAATTATGATGAGGTTTTAAGGGTGTTGTGCGCATGCGTTCATCTCTCTTTAACATCAAACTTTCTATTCGATATCGAAAGCTTTTCGTGTATCTTGTACAGTTTTCTCGGAACATTTGTATCATATATGTGTGGTTAAATGATTCTTAGAAGACCGAAGGATTCCCAATACACTACCCGGTCATTTTGAGAATTTTAAAAATCGTTTTTAACCCCCTGAAAATTTCCGAAAGGGTTTACTTTCAAACTTTGAATGATTCGAATCAGACAAACAAACAAACAAACAAACCGAAGAGGAAGGGGAGGAACACAAAAAGAATATTCTTGCCTGTTTTGCATTTTCCTAGGGCCCATTTCGGCAAAGAGTCAAAATAAGGGGAAAAAGGTTTGAGGAGTCCGAGAGGAAAGGCACCCAAAAAAGGATCAAAATGAGAAAGGCAAACACGAATCTCCAGCTTCACCTACCCCTTCCGTCGTTGGAGAACTTTTGCCAAACCTTTCCACCGAATAATAATTAGACGCAAGAGAAACTTAACAAACAACCGCAAAAAAGGCCCAAAGAAACGGGAAATCTACTTTTTTGTTTTTGCTGTCGTTCGTTTTTGCTCGCTTTCCTTTCGGTGTGAGTTGTTCTTCCGGTTCTTCCGCTTTGGTTCTCTTGATTAAACCAAAGCCACGTGACTTGTGTTGACGAAAATGGCTGCTCAGGTTATAAATCGGTTGTCGCGTTACCCAAAAACAGAAAGAAAAGCCCTTCTGTCTTTCGTCTGAAATTTTCAATTCCCAGACCACAGAAGTCACTACATTCACCCTTTCGATTATCTGTTGGAGCTTTCGGGATGATTTTTTCCAAGAAAACTATTATTCAACACTATAAAAGAAAACCTTTTTTGGGAAAGCCTTTTCAAAATGGCGCGGATGGGCTATTAAATGTGTCATCACGACAGGAATCAGCAGAGCACTACACCTAAAGTTCGGAAACTACTGTATACTATAACGTAACAGTAGATGGATGGATTTTAAGATCGGTGACCCAACTTATTCGTGTCCTGTTAATACTCTCTCAACAGTGAAGTCGTCGCTGACATTTTCCAGAAAATCTTCGAATAAGTAGTTTAGTAAGCCCTAAGCCGCCATTTTGATTAAATATGAAGCAGTAAGTCTTAGGAACATAATTGAGAGATGAGTACTTGAAAAGGAAAGCTAAGGTTTTGGGTCTAATGACTTGTTAATCCGGTCAGACTCAGTAGACAACTATCCATTTCCGGTTCTTTGACATCAAAACGATTTTCTTCATCGTGTTTATTATTTCTCCAGATAATCTATTTAGTCGGTATTGATTGTGAGACTTTCATTGAAGGCGTCGAAAATCCTGATTGACTCGGATCACGTGACTAGAAGGGAGGTGAGGTAAGGGAAGGGACGGGATGAGAAGCCTTTCGAGTGACCTTTTCACTAAAAAAGGCTGAAAGACTGACCATATTTCAAATCCTATTAAAAATCTTCCCTCGTAACGAGAGAGGGAAACGGATTCTCGGTCGGCCATTTTGTTTTTGTTCCTTTTTCCCCCGAAAAAGCGGAAAATGTCAGGAAAAATTTTCTGGAAGAGGTATGGGTGGGAGTGGGGGGAGGATTCGGGTCACACTTTGCGTGGATGCACCTCGCTCATTTGCTTAAGTAAATACAAAAAAGGTTTTCTCTTTTCTTTCTTTTCCTTTTTTGACGTTTTCTGAAACCTTTCACTTCCTTTCCTTTCTCCTCCTCCTCCTCCTCTTTCTCCTTCTCCCTTCCTTCTCTTCCAAAATTTTTTCATTCTTAAGTGTTTCGAATATGAAAATTTTCCTTTTTCTTTGTGTTTGACTATTGATTTCGATTTTTTTCGAAAATACTTTTTTGAATAAGACGAATCTGGCAAATTGCCGACCATCATTTCGTTAAAAAGCCATTTTGAAAAATTGGGAGGGAGGGTAGGAGGAGGAGATGGAGTATGGGTAGGGAGGAAAAGAAAATTTTTTTTACTCGCGGAATTCGAGGGCTTTTCGGAGATCTGAAAAAGAGAATTATGATGCCAATTAACGGATTCCGGTCGTCGCCTACTTTCCTCTCCTCCTTCTCTCTCTCTTCCTCATCATCAGTTTTGTTGTCTCCTTTCTGCAGTCTCTGTTTTTAAATCTTTCAGTTGTCTTTTCTTCTTCTTCTTTAGTCGATTTGAATTTTTTTTTGAACTTCTTCGACATCAGTTTCGTTTCTTTTTCTTACCTACCTCTCAATTTAAAAAATTTTTTTCTTTCGTCTTATTCGGCTTCAGTTTTGGAGTGTTCTCTTAACTGTCGTCTTCCTACTTTCTCACCTTCCTTCTTTTCTTGTTTCTCTTTTGATTTCTTTCTGGCCACCGCTTTTTTTTTGTTCGAAAAGACAATTTTTGTATTTATTATGGGTTTTCCTTCTGGCAGTCTCCTTGCTTTCTTCTTCTGCTATGCGTGTCTTTCTTTTCTTTTGCTTAAATTTATTGAATTCCTCTTCGTCTTTCTGCTCTTCTTTCTTGTCCCTTTTTTTATTTTTTGAGTTTTTTTTTACTTGTACCATTCCTCTCTTCCTTTAACATTTCACAGTTTCTTCTTTCACCTTTATTATTTTTTGTTTAAATTTCGGTCATTTCTCTAACAGCCTTCTTCCTCTATTTTCCTCTTCTAGTTTTCCTCGTCTGCCTTCTATTTGTCCTAATTCTCACATGTCTCTATTCTTGTTTCCATCCGTCTACTTCTTCTTCTCGTTCTTTTCCACTGCTCGTCGACTTTCTTTTCTTTCGTTTCATTTTTTTGTTATTTTTTTGTTTTTGGCTTCTATCATTCTCCTCCCTCTTTCTGCTCTTTACCCGTTTTCTTTTATTTCCACCTCACCTAAACCTCGGAACATGTCCGTTATTAAAATTCTCGGGAGAAAGTTGGGGCTTTACATAAAATTATTCGAAGTTTTCTCCTTCTCCGAAAAATCGACGGAAGAGAAGAAAATGAAAAGAGAAGGAAAGCAGGAAGGAGGGAAGGAGTCGAGGAGGAAAAGGGAGTAGGAGGAGGGGGCAGGAAGAAGAAATTTGTTATCCGAAGAACTTGAAAAATGAAAATGGAGTTTACGTCAGAGAATAATGAAATCTTATGAAGACCAGGAAGAGAATGATTTATCTTAATTCAATTTTTGAAGAAAATTTTTGCTTCTTCTTTTATATTATTTTATTTTTTTTATTTTATTTTTATTTATTTATTTTGCAATTAAAATGGCAGATGACAGTGGCGAAACGAGTACAAAAATAAAAGAGTAGTCGCTTGGGATCGAAACCTTCTTGGAAGAGGAAGGGGTTTGAAGGTTAAAAATTGCCTGTTGCCACGTGCTGTCGATTGCTTTCTCTTTTCCTCTTTCCCATCACCCTCTCCCTCTCTTCCTTCCTCACTCTCACTTCTGCTTCTTTGTAGTTTTCCTTTTGATAAAGTCTAAAATAAACTTAAACGACGAGAGGATAATTAATGTTTCGAATAAGATAATTAATTAATGGAATCGATTCCCCTGCTAAAGCGGGGTATAACCCAAACCATCTTCCGAGGCTCCAACACCCAGGGAAGAAACCACACCCAGAAGACCTTGAAGAAGTGAATAGAAAAGACAGCAGGAGGTGTTGACACCACCGGAGTACACAACACACACTCACACCCACGTGAGAGGAAGAAAATTTTTGTTGAAGAAAAGCGCGTGACTGACGTCATTCAAATGATGATTCACTACGTAACCTTGAACATTTATCGTTGAATTTTTAACGTGACTCTTTCAACGTGAAGTAGGAACAGAGGGTAGAAGGCCCAAGGGTGGGAGTAAACAAGGCCCCCGGTGCCCCTGAGATTTCACCCTCGCTCGACTTTCGTTAATAACTTAAATTATCCTCAAAACTGAATTACGCTTTGAATTGGTTCTCGGGGACCCTCAAAATTTAAAAGAGAGAAAATAAGAAGTCAAAAGGAAAGGAAAAGGGAACTGAGGGGTAGTAAGAGCGCGTAGGGGTGGGTGCCGGAGAGAAACGAAATCCCCGAATTTGAGTTGTGAGTCGTAGAGTCGTCATCATCGTCGTCGTCGTAGTCGTTTCCCTTTTGGTTCTTTTGGGAGATTTTTCCAATGGGATTTGGTTTTGTTGGGGGATGACCTCTAGGGGTGATTTTAGTCTCCCGTCAGTCACGTAAAGAAATTACTATCAATCTGACGTTTCCACAAGGTTTTATTTCCGCTTGAATTTCTTATCGGATTTGTAGTAAAGCCCTGTTTCCAAAAACATTTTTATTCTTGTTTTAGACGTGTAGTATTGTATGAAGTTTCTGAAGAAAATTTGACACAATTTTCATTAAATTCAATTAACATAATGTTATTAATGTAATTATTTCGGGATTAAATAGACCATCAAGTTCAATTTTTAGAAGAATAGGAGAATTTTCTCTTGCCGGATTCAACCTTGGAAGTGTTAGGCATTTTGGGTGACTGAGAGCTTGGTTCCAACTCGAAGAATTTGAAATAAATACTTCAGTAAAGTGTGCGATAGTTTTGAAACAAATCTTCGAGGAAAGAGTGCTATAGAATAAAACTTCCCCTAAAATTTGTTTATTATTTATATTGAATATTCTTCGAGATGTGTGCAATATTTATGAAACAAATACTTTTAGACAGTGTATAGAAAATAAATTCTTCTAAATAGCATACAATAATTATGAAACGAGTTCTCTAGGAAAATGTGGATTACTTACGAAATGAGTTTCCCTAAAATGTGTGCCAAATTAATGAAGCGAATTTTCTAGGAAACTGTAGAACATTTATGAACTGAATACTTCTATAATAGGTAGTTTACTATAATTAGAAAATATATCCCGCGGGATAGTGTGCAGTATTTATGAAATACATCCTCCAGAGAAGAGTGTAATATTTATGAAACAAATTCAAAAACATTCCCTCTTTGACTCGCTCACTCTTGTTTCTTTTAGACCTTTCTGTATTTAACTCAGTAACGCACCTTTGAACTTCTGTTTTAGTACAAAGGACACTAACCCAGCTTACAACTCTTCTCGTTTCTTAAAATATGCGTAGATTACTCGCCTCTGATAATGTATTACTATCATATATCCACCTCTTCTACTTATCCATTGGCATTAAATCTCTGTGAGAACCTTGGCCTTCACAGTCCTCGTCTCCATCTGTTCTGCACCTTGGCGAGCTTGCTCCAGCCCGAACTTCAAGTAGTTTTAAGTCTTGTACTTCTTCTAGCTACCTTTTTTGCGGCCTGCTGGGATGTTGATTAGACCCCATCGTGGCCAGGTGACCGGTCCACCACAGGCGCGGTCTTCTGATCTCAGTCAACAGTGGTGTTTGTACCGGTCGTACAGCTCCTGGTTGTATCTTTGGCCTTAGACTCCATTAATACAGACTGGGCCGTAGATTTTTCTCAGACCTTTCTTTCCCAGGAGTCCAGAAGGTCTTTCCAGCTTGGTTAACACCCAGGTTTTGCCCACATACATGACTACGGTCTTATATTGGTCAGGTTTAATTTCTTCAGATATAGCGGTGGTTTAGTATTTTATTAATACATTATACATTATTAAAATCACGAGTTCATGCAATTATTAAAACCAAAATTAAATTCCATTAAATTATTATTTCAAGAAGGAATGAATTGATAAAAGTCTGCCATTTTAAAGAATTTTCTTGTAAAATGATGTCGTTAAGACGACATCGACATTCCCCTCGTTCATAATCGTACATAATAAAAAGAAAAAGAACATTAAATACGACATAATGTATAATATATTAAATATAAAAGTCGGATGAATTTTTATAAAACGATTTCCCTCCACCAAAAATGCCGGAAAACTTTTCTTCTGAAAACTGATTTCTCTCTCTCAGTGAGTGAGAGAGTTGAGAAAAATTTTTTTTCCAATTACAATTTTTTTTTGTGAGAACGAGGAAAAACAGAATTTTGCTCCTACTTTTATACTTTTCTCCGAGGCCATCCTTTTATGTTTTTATTTACGTACAGAGTGTCTCGATGCTTATTCCGTTGCCCTACTTCCTTCCGTCCTCCTTCCACTTCCCACTTCTTCCCTCGAAAAAGGAAAATTTATTTTTTTATATGAAATTATTTTTTTTTTATTCGTCGTCGCTCGTCATCACAAAATTTAATTTAAAAAAATTTATTTATTTATTTAGTCAGTCTTGAGAGTGAAATTTTCTCAAAGCGAGAGAGGGGGTGGTGGTGGGAAATATGAGGTGAGGAATTGGAAGCTGGAGAAGACGATGTAAATAAGAGAGGAAGAGGCGGAATTGATTAGTGAATTAAATTCTCCAGGAAAATGCAGAATTTTCCTTATGAAATGAGTTCGCTCAAAGAAGTGCGCAATATCTATGGAACAAATTTTCTTATAGAGTGGGCAATATTTATGAAACGAGTCCCTTGAGAAATTGTGCAGTATTTATGGAATAAATTCTTCACAAAAATTAAATTAGAAAAATATATTTATTTATTTAGTTAGACTTATGAGGAAATTTTCTCAAATCGAGAAAGGGAAGGGGTGAAGATAAAATCAGAAACTGGAAGCTGAAGAAATGAAGAAAGTACAGAGAAAGAAGCAGAATTGATTAGTGAACTAATATCTTCAGGAAATTGTGCAGCACTCACGAATTCTATTCTCCTAGAAAGTGTGCAAAATTTATGAAACGAGTTCAGTAGGAAATTGTCCAAAATTTATGTAATGACTCCTTGATAAGAAGTATGGAATATTTAAGAAGGGAATTCTTTTAAAAAATGTGCAATATTTATAGGATGAATACTTTTACACAGTAATATTACACAATGCAGAATACTGAATACAGTGACAGTATTTAGGAAATAAATTCTTTTAAATGGGATGCAATATTTATGAAACGAGTTCTCCAGGAAAGTGTGCAATTTATATGAAATAGTTCCTCTGTTAATTTTTTAATTGTGCAATATTTATGAAATGAGTTCTTCACAAAAAATTAAATTAGAAAAATTTATTTATTTAGCCGGTCTTGAGAGTGAAATTTTCTCAAAGCGAGAGAGAGAAAGGGGTGGGAAAAGATGAGGTGAGGAATTGGAAGCTGAAGAAGATGAAGGAAGAAAGGACGAGAGGAAGAGGCGGAAAGGAAGGATTGATTAGTGAGTGAATGAATTTAATGACGGGTAATTGAACGTCATTAGGACGAGGGAAGGCATAGGGCGGAGGGTTAAGAGAAAGGAAAATGGCGGCTGGGAAATTTGAATCGGTTCAAATTTCAAGGCAATTTTCGTCTTGATGAAGGGAGGTGTTTTCAAAGTCTCCGTGGTAGTGGTGGTGTTGTTTCGTCTTTCGTTTCGGTTTTGATGTCTGAAAATTGCTTGCTCTCCCGGGGTGGAGCGGAGGGGAGGGGATTTGATGGGACAGGAAACGAGACGCCGGTTTTGAACTGATTGGTTTTTGATTTGTTTTGAATGATGATGGACGGACTCAAAGCCCGGTTTTCGACCGAGAAGAAGTCTCTCAAAACAAAACTCAAAGGAAAATGTCTGTCTTTGGGCGGTTTTCCAAAAGTTTTCTCTCTTGCTCTTGAAGTTCATAATCAGATTTCGTGATTCTTAATTAAATCTAAACCTAGATAGTGGCTAATCTGTTGCTTTTTAAAGTTGGTATTCCTGTCTTTAACTTGTTTTCCTCGTGAAAACATGACGTCCAGAACTTATAGACCTTGTCCCAAAAGCTCTCGGATTTATTTTTTTTTCAGTTCGAGTTTGGACTCTTCACACTATAACATCTGTAGTTTGGGTGTTTTGACTGCTCGACCATTGGCCCACCACAGTAGATAAAGATAGATAAAGAATAATAAACATTAAATTTGAGTTGTTTACTAAAGTGTGCATTACTTTCGGAAGGAATAACTCGCTCCATTTTGAAATGGATTTTTCTTAATAGTGTGCAATATTTATTAAATTAATTACACATGAGTGTGCAGAACTTTTAAAATGAATTGTTCATATAAGTGTACATCACTTCTGACATGAATTTCACAGATAAGTGTGCAATCGTTTTGGAATGAATTCTTCGTTTACAAGAATGCATCGTTTATGCATAACTTTTGGAGTGACTTCTTTCTACAAGTGTGCATTACATTTGAAATAAGCTGGATTTTAATTACGTCCATGATTCTCGAGTATAAACGGACGTGGGAAGGGTCTCGAACTGTCAGGTAATTAGTCAGATTAGTCAGGAACTTTGACCAACCAGCTACTTCTTGTCTTTCATGACAAAGGACAATGTGAAGATTCGGAACATCAAAGCACAGGAGCGGATTATGTGTCCAGTATCAGGAAGAAGTCAAACTCAAAATGGTATACCAGAGATTTTTTTAAAACCAATTCTGACGAAGGAACGAAATCACAAAGATGGATGACAGAGAAGCCAAAAAAAATGAAGAATGAAAGGAGAGAGATACAAAACAAAAAAAAGAAAAACTCTGGGTTTTAGGGAACCCAAAGTTCCCAGAATGTTTTTATTTTAAATCTCCGCTCGGCAGTCAGCATTGCCAACTACAAAAAATCATTTCGCGAACTTCTGAGACAGACACTGAAATACCGCCAGTTTAAAAAAGTTCTTCTGGATATAAGATTAAGACACAAATTTCCTTTCCTCCTCTTCTTTTCAAAAGAAAATTTTTTAAAAAAGAAAAATTTTCCGATTTAAAAGACCGGAAACGGCGGACGCCGAAAACCCCCAGTCTGCTTTTCACTTTAAAGAAAAACTTTTTTCGACGAAAACCTTTTCGCCGAAACGAACACGAGTTTTCCGTTTCCTGTTTCGAGAGTTTCGAATACTACTGCTACCCCCCTCGCCATTCCGCCCAGTCTTTTACTAATAAACAAACAAAGAAACAAGAAAAGGAGCCGAGTAGGGTGTTAGGGGTTGGAAAAAGGAAAAAGGAAAGAAAGAAAGGAAAGACGGACTGACCGTTCCGGGCTTTTAATTACAACTCAACAATAAATTTTAAAGTTTATTGTTTCGGAATTTTCCTACAGAGAAAACATTAATTAGAATCTTGATTAATTCGTCGGATTTTCATTAGTAGGAGTAAGATGAAGAGGAGGGAGGGAGGAAGGGGAGGAAGAAGGAGGAGGACAGATTGGGAGGAATCATTTTCGTAAGCTTTTTTTGCCGTTGTATTATTTAAAAATGATTTTTCTTCCTTTTTTTGCTGTCGAGAGGTTTTGGAGGAAAATGAAGGGAAAGCAGCAAAAAAACAGCAGGAAGTTTTTGTAGTGAAGAAAAGTCTACAATTTCTAAGCTTTGCTGTCGTCCTCTTATTTCTGGAGGTGAAGTTGCAACAGATTTTTCTGTCGTAGGTTCTTTGTTTGGAGTTTTTTTTTGGTGAGTGCCACCTCAAAATCTCTCAGGTTTTCTCCTCCCACTTACTCCCTCTTAGAAGTAAACTCTTTTTCTCTCTCTCTCTCTCTGTCTCTGCACCACAACCCACTTCCTTCGAAAATTCAATTAAACTTGGAACCGCAAGCTCAAAGCTTTTGTGTGCCATCTTTCACTGACAATTACCTTCCCGTCAATTCTCTCTCTCTTGCGTTCATTTTCTTCCTTTACTTCTTTTTCTTCTTTTCCCTTCCCTTCTCTCTTTTTTTTCTTCTGCTTTTACCCCTCCCTTTATTTCTCCTATTCTCTCTTCTCCTCTTCTCACTTCTCTTTCTTCGGTAATCTGTTTCAAAAGTCATAACCCCATTCACTTCTCATCCCTCTACTCCTCAATAACAAATTCAAAAACTCGCTTCACGTCTAAGACAAATCACGTGACCACAGCCTCGTTTCTTTAGGTCAAAGAGTTTTGGGGTTTCCAGATTTGATTTCCTCTGGAACAAATGCCTTCCAACTCGCTCAAAAACCCTCCCTCCTTCTATTCCATCCGTTTTCGTCTAAATTAGTTACATCTATATCACTGTGATAATTGATGAAGGGAAGGAGAAGAAGAAGAAGAAGATGGAGGCGAAAGGAGGGAGATGAAAGAGTGAGAGAGGTTAAAAGAGAAATTGCAAAACTTTGAATAAATTTCAGGCTTAGAAGTCTCGGAAAGTCTGACAGTTAATTTTGTTCGTTCGCAGGAGGAAACTATGGTGGTTTAATGCATTCGAACGTGACGTTGACATATGCGACGACGGAGACGACTGCCATCGACTCGTTCAACCATATCCGGTGCTGGAGTAATAGGGAAGAGATTGGTACAGCGTTTCAAGGAGTCAGGTAAGTCGAAAATGCTTTTTCCTGACAAATTACGCCTTCCACCGTCTCACCGAAACGCCAAAAAGCAGTAAAGACGGTCGTTTTTGTGGCTAACATTTGAAAATCTTGTAGTTGCACAGTCTAAAAGGGATAACACTTACAAACTGTTAATAATAATCTTGTTTAAAAGATCCTCTCTCCTCCCCGCCTTTGTGACAAGATGTAAATGCTATCGATTGCAGATGTTTTTTGTTGTCATCCCCTAGTTAACCACCATCTGTCTCCAAGTTCGAGAGCAAGTAGTTAGTCTAACTTTAAGAAGATTTATCTAAGAAACAAACCAATGTCTTCCCCCCTTGTAAGCTAACTACCACCTGTCTCCAACTTGAGACACCAAGTAGTTGTTAGGTCAGTGGGGGGGTTTGATCTAAGTTACGGACCATCGCGTAACCCCAGGGCGGATGGCAAAGTAGGACAGAGAAGAGAAAAGGGAAAATAAGTAGAAGAGAGTGAAGTAGAGCAAAAAGAAATAATAGAAAGAGTAGACAGAGAGATAGATAGAAAGCTGGTTGGAATGATGAGGAGACGGAATAGACCAGGTGTGACTAAGAGAAGCTTGTTGCTTAGACATGAGAGGCGAAGATGATGTTGAAAGAAAATCGGTAAATTCAAATTTTGCTTTCTTATTACCCACAAACGGAGTAAATAACAAAGAGAAAGAAAAATAAGAAGAAGAGGAGGAAAGAAAGAAAATAATAAAAAATTATTTATTGCCAAGGAAAAGAAGTCGGCCATATTTACAACAATCGTAATTTTTTTTTTACGACTTTTCCTTTTTATCAGTTTCCTGCAACTGGTGCAAAATGAAACAGATTTTAGTTAATATTTTTGCGAAAACAAAGGAAACCTCTCTGTGCCTCTCCCTCCGTCCCTTAACTTCACCTCCTCCCACTACTACCACCACCCAACGAAAATCTCTTTTCATAATTGTTCTAATAAAGTCATCCTTAAAAGACTTCTCTCTTCCTCTCTCCTGCTTTCTCTTCTAATCCCCGAGGATCGGATTCAATAGATCTGACTTATCCTCCTCCTACCTCCTTCTATCTACCTCCTCCTCCTTCTCTTGCGTTAAAGTTTTAAATCAAAAGACTTCTACAAAAAACTTCTAAGAGATGAGGAAAAAAAGTTATTTTTTGTTTGTCTTCTTCTTCTTCTTCTTGTTGTAAAGTTGAATCGGCGTCGACGATTGTGTCTTCCAAGAGACGTCTTGCTCGCGGGTTTAAAAATTTTCTTGGAGATTTTTAAAATGAAGATGGAAGGATGTAGATGACGTGATGGATTTTAGTCGTGAGTGCAGTTTAAGGACGGGTAGCTTTCATCTCCTAACTACCACCTGTACAGAGATTAGAATTTTCAACTCTGACGTAAAACCTGTACTCCTCTACGCCTGCGAAACTTAGTGTTTTCAGGGATGACCTACAAACTAAGAGTGTTTGTCAACCGCTGCCTACATATATAACAGACTTGGTGGTTCTCAAATGAGGCTCTTCTCCAAAAATGCAGCCAGAGGTTCTTGTCGTTGGAGATTCGCGAATGAAGGTGGAAGTGAGTCGGACATACTTTGAGGAAAGGCGCAAAAAAGATCTGTCGCCAAGCTCTGGAACGGAACTTCCACAGCCAACGCCGTAGAGGGGTTCGTGACGAACAACGGAAGCTGCTGAACTCTAGATTAGAGGCACCTATGACATGGTCTCAAGCTGGCGTTTAACAGAAACAAACGGAAATCCTGTGTTGCAGCCCTAAGTGCCCCTTACGCACGAGAAAATAATAATATATATACAGTATATGGTATATATACATTCGGAAGAAATAGAAAGAGTGTCACACTGGAAGTCAACGCAGAATATGAGCAGTCAGTGACAGTTCTAGGGTTTTGACATTTTCGCTGAATTAACATTGATAGCGCTCAAATAAGTACGAGTTCGTTGGTTGACAGAGTGCTAGATAAAAGCAGTGGAGAATATTCTGTTATCACAATGATTGTCTGTTAGTAACTGAGATTAATTTCGTAAATATTGCACACTACCCACGTCATCCAATATTCTACACTGACTTTTGTTGACGATTATTGCTCAATTTGGTGATGAGGTCTGATTATGTAGACAGATCAATCACAAAGCTTTTAACTTCTGCACAAAATGATAACACAACAAGATAATTGACCATAGAAACAAAGATGCTGTCTTGGAATTCATCAGGTTGGGTAAGGTGAAAAGTGCCACTATATGACGTCATTTCAATATCACCACTACCAATTATTAAATGAATGCTTTCAGTAGTCGAAAGGATTGTTACTATACAAATATTGCCAGGTAACAAGCCCAAAAGGACATAACAGGATATATCTTCTGCAAAAGAGTATATTCACAAAAAAAGTTGTTGAGGGAAACAAACAAAGGAAGAAGGAAACAAAGAAGCCTTTCAGTGGAAACCGAAAAACCTCAACAGCAAAGACTCCACGTGACTCAACCCCAACCCCAACCCACCCCTGATAATCAGAATGATGATTAACAAAAGACAGTTTTATGTAGCTTCTTGTTTCCTCTGAAGAAAACCCTCAAGTTCGGCAGCAGCAAAACTTTCTTCTCAAAAAACGGTTTCTAGAGAAAGCGGTTCAACTAGACAAAGTCTGACCCACAAAAATTCTGGAAAAACTCCAGGTTTTTAGAATCGGTTGACTTGACACGCGAAACAGGGAGAAAGAGGGAATAAGAGAGAGAGGAAGAGAGAGCATTGTTTGCTTGTTCCCATTTCCGGTTTTGTTTTCCCTTTGAGACAAAAACGTTCAAACGTTTCATTCAATGAATATTTAAAAGCGAACATAGATTTGGAGGCTAATCCGAGTGTAAAAGGATCCAACGGAAATAGGTAAACAAAAGAAAACAAAAACGGAAAGTTCTTACAAAGGGAAAACCGGAAAAGCGTTAGCCATAACCGAATACAGAATGAATGCGTTACTCACATAAGTTGACTTCCGCTAAAACGATCAGAACAGGTATCCATAATCCGGTGATCCTTTGATTCAGGTTCATGACGACATTATTTTTTATTTAATTTGAATCCGTCGCTTGAATATCCCGTTTCTCTTTCCTGTTTTCCATGTCCGGGAAAAACTGAAACTAAGACAAACACACAAGAAAATTTTTTTTTGTGTTCCAGATTCACATAAAACGAACGCGCGCAATTTCAACGCGGAAAACGTTTCATTATGATTTCCGTTTCCGTTTTTCTTTCTGTAAAATTATTTTGTTATTTTCTATTAGCGGGTCCGTGAAACGATAAACGGTTGAACGCGATGTCTCGCACGAACGTTCCGCGTTCGAGCTTCGGTCCAGTACTGCGTGCCATGCCGGCGTCAGACTCCGACTGAGCGTGCGTCGTTACTATGGGATCCATTTTCTGTTCCCTTCTCACCTTCCTCCTCTCTTTCTTTCCTTCTAATTCTCTTTTCCTGATTTTTTTGGAAAGGATGAGGAGGAGGTGGAGGGAAAGCTCGAAACAAGTAGGAATAGTTCGGATGTTTCTTTATCTCCATTTAGAACTCTTTCATTGTGCTTTCTTTTTTCTAAGACAGGTAGAGAAAGAAGAAGGAGAGGAGGAGGAGTGAAGACACACATAGTTTCTTTGTATTGTCAAGAGGTATTCAAACGAATAAAAGGGTCGGGAACTTTGAAAATAGACAAATCTATTCTAAGGGCTCAATAAAGGCTACAGCAGTCGTATCTTTGGTATGTCTAATTTGGAGAAAAAGAAAGATGGTGAAGACTGAAAAGGGGCCGAGGGAGTGAGGAGGCCTTCTCAAACTTGATTATTTGTGATCAGGAAAGAAGTGAAGGAATTTCAAGCTGAAAAAGCAACAACCCAAAACAGAAGCGCCTGGAGAAGAGTGACACAGAGAGCTGACCCCAAATAAATGGTGTATAGGGCTAGACCGAGAGAGAGAGAATGAAGAAAAAGAAGAAAGTAATTGGAGACAGAGAAGTGAGGTCAAAACCTTCTAGAACAAGAAAGAACACTGAAAACATGAGTAGAACCTAATAGTCAACAAGAAGAAGGAGATGAAGGTGAGAAAGTAGATAAAAGAAAATAATAAACTTAAAGAAGGTTAAATATCAGTGAGAAAATGTCAAAAGTCAAGAGCTATGTGTGGAAAATGTTTAAGGTATGAGTGTGGAAGACGTTTCGCCAACTTTACGACCTCCTGTCATCTTGAGTGTCTCAAATGGAAAAGATAACCCAACCTAGTTTACACATTACAACTAATAGCAATTGTTGTGACAGTAGTCGGGAAAACTTCGTGCAGCTGGGTTGTAAGGTAAACCAGTTGCAGTTTCTGTGTCGCTTCGAATTCCGGGTTTTAATAAGTGAATATGACAGAAAATTTTTGACAAAACCAAGGATGATTCGAAATTTTCTAAAAGGTTCCAGATCAGGTTATTTAAATAATAAATGGTAAAGCTGAGAAATGATAAAGGAGAAAATAGTGAGAGAAAGATTTATAAAAGAGAAAGCAGAAGATAGAAAAGAAAAGAAGAAAGAGAATAGAATAAATTTTCTTCTCTAATCACCTCTCAACTTCGAGAACAGAGAAATCAAATAAATGAAAAGAACAGGAAAGATACAAAAAAAGAAAATGAGAGAAAAAGAGTGATAAAAGAAGAGAAAGGGATAAAATGGGGGAGGCAGAAACCGGTTAGACAAGAAGGAAAAGAAAGAGAAAGAGAGATAAAGACAACAAAAAGAGTGAAGGAAAGAGTGAAAATGAGAGAACTGAATGTGAGGAAGACAAAAAGAAGAGAAACATAAAGAAACAGGAGGAGGGACGAGAGAGAGAGAGAGAGAGGATGTTGCGATTTAGCTCAAAAAGGAAAAGTTTAAAGGAAAACGAATGATTGAAAAAGAGAACGGGAAGGATGAGTTGGAGGAAGAAAAAGAAGAGGAAGAAGGAGAAGGCAGTGAAGAAGGAGGAGGAGGAGGAGGATTCCACTTTCTAATGAAACTCGAGCTCGAGGGCAATTTTAAAATTTTTGGGGCTGTTACAAAGTTAAAGATTGTTTTCCAAATTTGATAAAACTAAAATGTCCCGCAAGTACAAAGTTTTACTCAAAGAATACCAATACAGCCCTGAAGGGCCCTGAAGGATGTTGTTGCGTTCAACTTTCTCCATTCCCCAACTCTCGACTTTCATCTTCCTCTCCCAACTCCCTCCTCCTTCTTTTTCATCTTCTTCTTGTTCTTCTTCTACACTCTTCCCGTGTTTCCTTCCTCCGTTTTTAACTTCTTCTGTAACAACTCCACAACAAAACACTTTTTCTTTTTTTTTCTGTTTCTTTCATTCTCGTGTTCTCCTCTTTTACTCCCTGGTGACCTTCCTTCAAACTTTGAATAATCGGTCACGACCTCCGTTTAATTCAACTCTGAAACCTTTCCTTCACACCCCCAAACCTTTCTCACCGAACTTAAAACTTTTTATAGACTCACGATATAGTTCACGGACACTTTAGGCACTCCAAACAGAAAATCAGATAGCAAGGAGTTGAGGAAAGACATATAACGGCAAAAAGGAGGACAGGAGGAGGAGGAGGAAAACGAGGACGAGAAGGTCTTTAAAATAATTATTTGGCGTTGTTGTCAATTTGAAAATTGGCGTTCCGGAAAAATCTTTCTTTTTTTTAACTGATAATAAGGTTGCTGACGTCGAAGTAAATGTCAACCTCAACTTTACTCCTTCCATTTTCTCACCATCTACTTCCTCTCTCCCGTCATCTTCTCTCTGACTCCTCATCGTCGTCCTTTTCTGTGTTCTCTTTGGTAAAACGCTTAGCTTTCTCTTTCTGGTGAGAGAGTTCCATTTTGAAGACATTTTTTGAATTGCCTGTTCAGAAAGGAAACGGAAATTCCCTTCAAAAGGGAAGTCTTAAGAGTCATTAAAGCGAACGATGTCGGCTCGAGTAAACAGTCGAAAAGGTTTTTAGGAGGTGGAGTAACAAGGAAAAAGAGGTTGAGAAATAGCAATTGAAAAAGCTTTCACAGAATCAAGGACAGAAGATGGGAGAAGTAAGAATGGGAAAACTCAAACTGGGTTCTAGGAAACTGAAAGAAAATTGGCGGAATGAACCAAAAGACGTTACAAAGAATAAGAAGAGAAGACGAAAGCTGTATAAACAAAAAACTGTTCTGAAACAAAAACAGAAAGTCAGCCTCCAAGATCCTTTTAATCTTGTACTGAGAAGGTTTGTAGAAGAAATAAAAGCGGAAATGACGAAATGAGACGAACAGGAAAGAAAACAAATGAAACAAGTTGGAGGATAAGTTTCTCGAGGACAACTGACACTCAAAGAAATCATTGATCGAACAAAAATGATTCTGACAATTAGGAAAACCAAAAGAGAGGTAGCGAGAACGAGAGAGAGAAGAGACAAATCGAGAAAGAGAAGAAGAAAAAGAAAACAAAGAGACAAAGTGAGGAAGGGTTAATCAAGGAGATGATACGGAGAGAGAAAAGAAGGAATTGAAAAAGACAAAGACTGAATATGGAAAAGGAGAGGCTTGAGGATGAAAAGAAGGAGAGAGAAAGGGGAAATAGAAGAAAAGAAAGAGAAATAAAAAAAAGAGACAGAAAATAGAAGAGACAATAAAAAAGAAGAAAAGGGATAAAAATAGACGATATGGGGGGAAGATAGAAAAGAAGACAATAGAAAATGGAATAGATAAAGATAAAAAAGGAGGCAAAAGAGATAAAAAAATGGAGGAAGAAGAAAAGATAGGCAGACAGATAGATAAGTGAGGGTAATAGACCCACAAGCTCAAACTTCCTCAACTACTACCATACATGTCTATCTTCGTGATTCTTCTTCCAACTTTTTCTTGTGGTTCGGACAGAGAAAGGTGCTGTCTTCATTTTTACGCCAAACCTTTTTTTCTCCCCCTCCATTCTTCTCTCTAGTAGATAAAAGACCAGATAAAGGAAATTTCATCACTCAAAATCGCGTTTTCCTGAGACAGGAAACAAGCAGTAGAGGCCCAACGTTTTTATTTCGTTTCCGGATAAAAATGAAAGTCACGTTTTCTCAATATGTAGAAGACGTGTGTTCAGAAGGGGGTTGAGGGGGTGGTTTAGAAGTTGGAGGGTTGATACCGCTGGGAATTTTAATCCCGTCTCCCACCGCCTCCCATAACCGTTCCTGCTTCAAAAGGAAATCTCGAATCCAAAGCAAATCATATGGATTTTCAAAAGGAAGGGAAAAGACCTAGTTACGGTCCTGATAAGTAGTGGTTTCAGACACTCCTCTCGTGACAATTTATGCTAATTAACTTATGCTCGGAATAAAATGAATAATTGCAGTTTTGTCTGAAAAATTTCCGGGGTTGAAGGGGGGTGCATGTCAGCAACTGCATAGGAGGGCGGTTCCTGGACGAAGCTTCAACCCGGAAACACAATTTCTGTTGATGACAGGTTGAAACGTTTTTGAAGGAGCGCATGCGCGGCTGCTGAAGTTTGCTCGCGGATTTTTTTTTCTGTACGAAGAAAAGAAAATTTTGAACTTCCAGTTTCCGGTGTCGTGATTGTTTTTTATCTATTCGGGGTTTTTATTTGTTTCTCGCTTTTGAAATTTTATCTACTTCTGCTTCTTTTGCTGTCGTTTTTCCTTTTTCCTACAATTTTCCTTTGTTCCAAGTTTTCGAATGACATCGATGATGAAAGGTATTCGGGTTTTATTGCGTTGCTCTTTGATCCAAGTGCTTTCTGATGGGAGTTCCTGGAATTCTTCTTCTACTGCCTCCTCTCCCTCTATCCACTCTTCTTCTTATTCGTCTTGCCTTACTTTCTCTTCTTGCTTTTTTACTTTCGCTCTTAAGCTGGGAAATTTATCTTCCTTCTTGGTTTTCTTTTGAAGTAGAAGGGTTTTGTTTCCTCTCTTGTCCCTTTCCTTTCACATTAGTGTTAATAATGTCCGAGCGACCTTTTTCGTACTTGAGCTTGGTGTCTTCTTTACAACATTTTTTTTTGGTACCTAAATCCTAGTTTCTGTCTGTCTTATTTATACGCATTCTTTTTATGTTAAATAAAAGATTCGTCGACTTTCCTCTGCTGCAACGTGTAGCTGTTTTGAGGTTTTAGAAGACCCACTGATGGGGACATCTCTTCCTAGAGGTTCTCGGCTGTGTCAGTTCGTACGTCTGCGCGTTTCTATCTCCTGTGTTTTTTGTTGCGAGGAAATGAAGAATGCATAATGTTTCATTCTGTTTTCTTTTCCTGCGGTCGTTCCTGTCTAGCGCATTTATCATCTTTATTAAGTAGGATTTGCCTGCGGAAGTTATCGAAAGCTTACCATTTGTCTCGTGAGTGTAGTGGTTTGTGATGATGTTTTCTATGTCGAGTTGTCGGATTTTTCACTGCTATGTCAGAGCTGGACACTTGGTTAGGGTGTGTTCCGCTGTGTTATCTTCGGTTCTGCAATAGTCGCGTACCGGCGTTTATCGTCGTTGTATACGGTTTAAGAAGGAATTACAGCAGTTCTCTCCGGTGAGCACCTATGTTATGTGAAATGTCAGTCTTAGTTATATCCAGTCTTTGATCCGTGGAGCCATGACTGCTATAACAGGTTTTCGAATGACGTCTGACTGTATTAGTTTGTCTTTCCACTTAGTGTATGTTGTTTCCTTTGTCAGTTTTTTATGCTTGTCAGCCCTGTTGTCTGCCTTTTAGCGTCCTTCTGTGCCAGACATGACGAGTCTATAGCGAGGCGATAGATACAGATGACTTAGTTCAATTCTTAGGGGTAGCAACCACCGTCAGTAAAGAGACTTGATGACGTGTGTTCGACGGAAGGCGCTCTGTGATTGGTCTGATGTGTTTTTACTATAGCGCCAGTCATTAACTCAAAGAGTTAAGTCTGAGCAGTTTTCGTGTTGCTTACTGCACTTCCTTCTATTCCTCCTACTCTCTGAACTGTCTTTCAGCCACAATATTACATCTAACCGGAAGACATTCGTAGGTTTAGTCACGAACGGATAACTTGACTTGAGAGTAATGACATCATTACCACCTAGACATGCACCTTATTTAAGTAAAATGATTTCGACCGGAAACGGAAACTTCTGGAACGAGAAATTCGTGAAGACAGAAAGCTTGAAGAAAAGAGAAATGAGAGATTGGCCATGGATATCACCCATCAACCAACCTCTCTCTCAACTTTTACTCTTACTGGATGAAGCCTATTGCGCATTCGCTCTTTCGACTCTGTTCTCTGTCTCTCGTTAAAAAAAATCCCAATTAAATAAAAAATGGAGCTTTGTGCTCTCTCCTCCTGCCTCCCCAACAGTCCTCCTCCCGCTTCTCCCTCAGCCTTCTTCGAAGAGGAAACAAGAGTGAA
Organism: Columbicola columbae; assembly: GCA_016920875.1. Taxonomy (NCBI): domain Eukaryota; kingdom Metazoa; phylum Arthropoda; class Insecta; order Psocodea; family Philopteridae; genus Columbicola; species Columbicola columbae. The sequence continues at coordinate 15,605,840 of JADMLL010000005.1, forward strand.
CGAAGAATTTAATCAAAACTCAAAAATAAAGAAGAAAAATTTCATTTTTTAATATTACCAGAGAGGAGGAGGAAGGAAGAGAAGGATGAAGGGATAGGTAGATAATTTTAGGCGGGAAAGATAAGAGGAAACAGAAGGAAAACCGGAAGTGAGTTCTTAGAATTGTTTCAAAATGAAATCCTCTAACAATCGGCCATAATTTGTAGTTCGACGAATTATATACAACGAAGTGAGAATTTTTTTTATTTAGGCGCGATTATTTTGAGAGAGGGGATGGTAGAGAAGAAGGAGGGCTTAGAGAGGTAGAGATTGAAGAGAGACTCAAAAAGCTTTTCCAGAAATTATTAAAAAGCTCGTTTTGCCCTTTTTATTTTCCATTTCGCCCTCTCGTTAAAAAATCGGGGATGGTGAAGCTGCATACTCCACGGCCTTTGGAGAGGATGGTGACGGGGGATGAAAGGGATTAGAGGGAGGAGGAGGATTTGGGTCTTGATTCTCTGATGTAGAAAACCTTCGAAGAAGGTTATTTTTGTAATTCTTCATTTGTTGAAACAGGGTCGTGAAGTATTTCTGTTGTTTGCAAAGAAAGAGGATTAATTTCGTCGGGAAGAGAAAAGGGAGGGAAGGGGTAAGTGGGAGAACGGCAGAGTAGTGGCGAGTGGGAAGAATTTCAAATTTTCAAAAGCACTTAATTGAGTGATGGAAGAAAGGAAGAAACTTGAATTTGTTAATGAACTTGAGAGAGGGAAGTTGAAGTTGAGGATCCTCGACGATGTCAGTTTTTCGTGAAATTGAGAGAAGTTGGCGGAATCTTGGTGAGGGACTTCTTCTCGATGTCTCCTCTCTAAGAGCAAACTCTTACGGAAGAAGATTATAAATAAAATAATTTGTCATAATTAAAGGTTTATTGGTTTTTGTTTTTATAACTAGATTTAACTGCCATCTGTCTCCAAAATTAGACCAGAAATGGGTTTTGTGTCGAGTTAAAACAGATACAGACCAAAATCATGATGCCAGAAGTGAAAAGAATAAGAGAAAGGAAATGGGAGAAAGTTGAGAAAAGGATAAGGAGAGAAAAAAGAAATAGAGACGTTGAAAGAGGAAAAGGAAAAGACTAAGAGGATAATAGAAGGCGAAGAAAGAGGTAAAAAAAGAGAAAAGTAGGATAAGAGGAGAAGAAGAATTGTACACCTGAATTATAGATGACTTAATTTTAAATTATATTTCTTTAAGTAGACACAAATAGTCATATAATCAGCAGCTACACTCAACTCAATAACAATACTGCTGACAGTGTTGCCAACTCCTCAACAAAGGGGACAAAAATGAAAATAGGAAAATACGAAGACTGAGAACATGATAAAAAGCAAAGAACGAGGCAGATAGAAGGAAAGAAAGACTAAGCGGACACAAAATGGAGAATTCGAGAAGTCCAAGAAAAGAATAAGAGACCAAACAGAAAATGATGAGAAGCGAAAAAAAGGGAGGAGAGAAGGAGAAGAAACAGGAAGGTGCAATAAAAGTTCTCGAAACGTAGAGTCGAGTTATATTGACCGTAGTTGTTTCTATACCATTTACATGGGGATCAATAATGAAAATCACTTGACTGACAGCTGGAAACAACCACCTAAACAACCAAAGACAAAAAACAGCAAGAAGACAAGTTATAAGGTAATAAGACAACCAAACGCTCTTTAGTGTCAATCACATCAAACCATCAGTTAAAGAAGAGAAGGGGAGAAAAAAACATTTAGAAGAGGAAAAAGTGACAAAAACCAAAAAAGGTATAATCAGAAAGCAATAACAGGAAGGATACAAAAGAAAATGGAGGCACACAGAGTAAGAAACAGAAACGAAAGAATCAGAAACCTTTTTCAGAAGCTTGAGAGCTCAATCTTAAAACTTCGCCTCAAACCAAACTCAGATGAACCTGAAAGAAAAGGAAAATGGAAAAACTAAAGAAAGTAAAAGAGAAAACGACTCTGATTAACTTTGAAGATTTATTTCGTGACAAAAGAGAAATCGGAAAATTGTAAACAAGAGAGAAGGAGGAAGAGGAGGAAGGAAATGAGGAGAGCAGGAGGAAAGGGGCAAAAGTGAAAGGAGAACTGGTGGAGGGCAGAGACTTTGCTGAAAAGAAATATTGGAAAGCAATCAAAGGAATAAAAAGTTTAGGAAGAGAGGGATGGATGGGGTTGAAAGTTGAGGGTAGGGGGTTGCTCTCGTATCAATCATCCCCCAGTGCAAAAGAGGAAAAAGCGTTTTAGTAAAATGAAAGAAAAATTAAAAAAAATAAATTTTTGTAAATTTTTCCCGGCGCAGCGTCGAGTTCTCGAAATTTTTTTTGAAATATTGCTAAGCATCCACTCATCCCGTTCGTCGACTCCTTTCTCTTCTCATCCTTTTTCACGATTTAACAAAATAATTTTTCTGTTCCTTCCTCCCTCTCCTTCTTCCCCCATAACTTCTGTAGTGTCTGTTTTGAGCTTTCCCCGCTGTTAATGAGAATTTCCTCTCGCTTTTACGGATCAACCAGTACATGTGATGGCGATGTCTATTCATCTTTTGTTCCGACTTGTGATTCATTCTTCTCACCACTTCCATCTCCACCGCCTTCCAGTCAGTATGAATTACCAACCAAGTTGTGAAGTGTCCTGTTATAAAAAGATAATCGATGTTAACACACAGAGTTGCGGGTCGTAGAAAGAGAGTGGTGATTGAACTTGTCGCCTGAGAACGTCTGATTGTTGATGATCACTAACAACCAAAACATGGGAGGTCAACTTGTATGAAAATCGTCAGGTAAAAGAAAAAGCTCTTCCGGAAGAACAGAAAGAGTTGATATATTAAAATTCGTCGTTGAACATAAGGCTTTCGTCTCCTTTCCTCAACTGCGTAGATCACGTGACGAGTTATTGAACATAATTGAGCAAAGTTCGTCAGTGAGACAATGGACAGCAGAAAGAGAGGGACACACACAACAAGGTGTCGTTAAAAGAAAGTCGGATATAAAAGACGATGATGATGAAGAGAGAGAGAGAGAAGACGAAAATATTGGGAGCCAACCTTTTCCACGCCAGGCTACGCTTCGCCAGAAGACATCTTTCATCCAAAGGAGAACCGTCATCTTCCAAATCGCGTCTCAATTTGTCACCGAAAGACAAAGACAAAAAACGAGAAGGAGGAATGAGAGGAATCTCGGGATTCATTTGAGAAGGAAACGGAAACGGCGCGCGCTTTGTTCAGAAGACAGAGGACCAGAGACAGCAAGGAGGAAAGGCGTCCATTTCCCTCCTCCTCCTCCCCATCCTCATCCTCTTCCTCTCTTGCCCGCTTCCAAATTTTTAAAGGAAAAGTGTCTTTCAAAAAATTCTTTTCTTTCCTTTTTTTCTGCTTCTCCTACTTCTCGTTGTGTCATCCGCCATGATTGGGTTTCTATTCAACGAACCATTGAACGTGATGGACGTTTTGGACCTTTTCCAAAATCGTTCCTCGACTTCCAACTTTTTATTTTAAACTCCACAATACATGGAATTCTCCGTTCCGGATTTTTATCGAAAAGTTTCCTCTCGATTGTCGAGTTCCTATTCTCTCAACCCCCATCCCTTCTCTTCTGCCTCCCACGAGTGAAAGAAAACAAAAAAAAGTTTTCAAAAAGTTCAGGCGAAAGAAACTTTGATTTGGAAGCTTTTGCCAACTGATTCCTCTCGTTCATGCCAGTGAAACCTTCGAAACTACCTCTCCTCCCCCTCCAACCCCTACAAGCACGAACAGTGTGAGAGTACACGCATCTCATAACAAAGAACCTCCCCCCCACACTTCCACCTCTATTCATCTCCTCGTTCCTACACCTAGATGGTTGAGTGCTTATGAGGAAGTTTAACGGTCGCGCGAATCGCACCCTCGGGATCTTGTCCAAGTTTTGATTTACCTTCGTGTCTCCGGATTTCTCTTTCCTCCCTTCCTTCCATTATTCCTCTCCCATTTCCTCCTCTCCTCTTTTCAAAGCCTGTTATATCTTGCATTGTGAAAGTTGGGATCTCGGTCTTTCTTTAGCGGCGTTCGTCGATATGAATGTATAGTTGACTTCCAACTTGGAACTACAGGCTCTGGACCAAAAGTTCCAGGAATGATTTTTTCTTTTGTACTTGGCAACTCTAAATGATACGATGGAAAAGTTGATGGAGGATCTAAGTTTGGAAACGAGATCAACTGACAAAGCCTTGACATGACTTGAATAAACAGTTTTTAGAAAATCATTCCGGAAACTTATGGAACGGTCCCTCTCCATCTACCTGTCTTTTTGTCTGGTTTCATTGAGATACTCATGGACCTCTGACATAGAATGAAGTTAAGCATAAGTGAAAATTCTTAGGAGTAGATAGACCGGGGAAACGGAAACAACAAACATAACATAAACTTCAGCACACATAGCATACCTCCTGCGATTTCCTTCCTCACTGAGCTTTGATAAAACGTTGATTTCAAGGAGAAAATTACATGAAGAGAGACAGAAGAGGAGCAGGAGGAGGAGGAGGCAAAGAGAACTCAAAGGAGGCTGTAGATGCATCCAAAGGTGATTGTATTTGGTCACTCAACGTGAAATTCCTTCCGGAAGGTGGTCAAAAGCGTTCTTTCAAGGGTCATGACCAATGGAACGTATCCGAGAACATGAAAAGGTGGCGAAATCGCGCGCGACAGTCATGCGACAGCATATCAGAGATAAAGGAGGAGAAGTAGAGGAAAGAGGAGGCGGAGGTAGAGGGGACAGTAGATTAAGGTCTTTTTAATCCGATGGAGATACTTTGAATGTAATTTCCTGTTTCCCGACTTAATTAAGCGGTTTTAGTCGAACTCTTCGGACTTAATTGAATTTTCCATTGGAAAGCAACTCTCTCTCTCTCTCGCTCTCCTTCATCTCGTGCCGCTGCCTCTCCCAGCCTCCCACTCCTCTACCCCTCTCTCCCTCATTTGGAAAACTTTCCGCCACTTCTCAAGAGTATATCGCCTTCTTACCACCCTCTCTCCCATTCCTTCAACCCTCTCTCTCGTTCAAATTGTATATGGTATTCCGCTTTCAGAATAAAAATGGACTTTTCGCTGTCGTTTCCGTTTCCGACTCTTTTCCATTTTCCTCCCCTCCCACTCTTCTTGCAACAAACAAAAATAATCCGGGAGCTTTTTGAGCTGTTTTTGACCTTGAAAATTTTCCCAAAGAAAGCTGAAATGAGAGAAAACAGAAGAAGGTGTGTTGGTCATCGTATTTTCCGGTTCCTTGGTTTAAGTCTTAAAAACCTGTTTGTACCGGTTTGCACTGGTACGTTTTGAGTTTAGAATTTATAGGCAAAATCTGAAAGAAGAGTAACCACTACGTCTGTATATAGTCGACTACTGGAACCATTAACTTTTTCTCCAGAGCGATTCTCTTCATGGGAGTAGCATTTGGTGAGAGAGGAAAACACAATTCAGAACACGAAACAAGATAGTAACCATTTCAACAGAAATGATGTTATTGGAATTTTTTAAAAACAACTCCATGGTCGTTCATAAACAACAGAAATGAACAACAGTAAAATGTACCAGAAAAAGACAAAAGTCAGTGGGAGAGAAGATACAAAGAAGAAGGTAAAAGGAGGAAGATGACGAAAGAGGACGAGGGGAAGAGAGGGGAGAAGGAGGGAATCGCCCGGAATAAATTTTAAATTTTCCGAGACTTTTAGGGGCCCGTTCGGAGGTTTTTCGAGCTTTCCCAAGTGGGAGGAGACATTTTCCACGAGAAAAACGGCCTTTCGAGATTTCCCCTTGTTTTCGCGCTTTTCCATTCTTCTTCACTCTCTTCCTCGGACGCTTTCACCCTCTCCCCGCCCCGGCCTCCTGCCAAAAGCTGCCCCCCTTGCTGAATGGAAACGGGTTCCCGCTAAAACAATGAAATGGGTGCAAATGATAACCGCAAAATATATGGGCGAACGGTTAAGGATTTACCGTCTCCTTTCCTCCTCCTTCTCCTCCTCCGTGGCCTCTCTATCTTTCCTTCCATCCTCCTACTCTTTCACCCGCCTTATTCTCTCCATCGGCTTTTATTTAACAATTTTGGAATTTGTGAGAAAGAAGGAGAAGAAAATCTTTTTCCGAGGGAAAGTCGAGAACAAAAAAGTTTGTGCCTTGACATCGGAAGTTTTGATTAACTCTCTCTCTCACTTTTTCTTCTCCTCCCTCTTCCCTATTCTCTATCGTCTTCTTCTGTATTGGTTGTTGAGGTTAAAAAGGTCGACTTCATCTTTCCTTTTTGACTTTTTTTTTTGTATTCAGGGAGTTTGGATTGAATGATTGGAAAGATTTTGTCTTGTTTGATTATGAAGCGTTTATTTCCGGTTTTTTGGGGGGAAAGGGGCCCATGTTTTTTGAGTCCTTTTTTTTGTTTTCTCTTTTCCTTCCTAAAGTTGGTTTGTTATCAGAATTCTCTTTCTTGGTGTCTTCTCTCAATGAGTTTGTCGTTAATCTCTCAGCCTACCTTTTCTCATTTTTCTCCTCCTCCTCCTCCTATTCCTCATCCGAATCTTTGACTCACTTCATCTTGTATTGTTCAAGTTTAGAACGTGAGAACTTGGAAAGAACTTTGAATAAGATCCCCAACAGCATGTGCAACAGCGCAAGAAGTGTGTGCTTACACCCTGCAGGCTCTAAATGTGAGCGAAGTAAACAACAGCAAAGTGAAATCGGGTTTAAGAAATGCAAAAATTTTGCTGATATAATGTGTACTTTTCTGTATATTTTCTGTATCTCTAGGGGCGAAACAGATATATTGAATAAACTATTATTATTAATATTGTAGGTTAGATGAGATTTAAAAGAAAAACTCCGCAGAGTACAGCTAGAAACTTATGAGACAGAACTGAATGCTAGCACGAAGAAGATGCTTTCGACTCAAAGCTTCCATACCAGCAATACCTCTCGAGCCTACAGAGACTTCACAATGACTCGAAGCTCTACTCTTTGCCTAGGAATTCATTCAAAGAAAGTAGTGTATGAAACCAAAAATTAAAAATCATCTGTGAGAAACCATGAAGAAAACATGAAAAACCATTTCCGTTTTGATCTTTTACAGATTTTCTGGTGACAGGTTCACGAGTTTTTGTCAAAATACACCCGAAGAGACAGTAACGCAACAAAGAAATAGGAGGAAAAAAGACGACAGCGATGAGAAGGAGGAGGGGGGAGGAAGAGGAAGGAGAAAAGGCAGACTGAGTGACAGACGACAACCTCACGGAAAGAAGACATCAACAACGGAAATTCCGATAAATTCCTGTCGAAGATTTTGGTTTTGAAGGAGAAAGAGAAACAGGAGAAGAGAGGTGGGGGGTATTTTGCTGCTTCTTTTTTCCCTTCGCTCGGAACCGACAGCGACGAATTCAGGAAAGAAGGAAACGATATTTTCAAAAAGGTAGATGAAGAGAGGGCGGTGGTTTTCATTCGTTTTGTTTGTGACTTCCGGTTGAAGTTTTAACGGTTTTCTTTTCCTTCCTGTTTCTTAAAGGTTTTTGCTTAAGAGCTCTGAACAAGATGGCTGCTTTTGTATACTGAACTTTCGACCTGTTTTCTCAACAATTATGGATTCAGAAATGTAAGTTGAGGGACACAAGAACCTCTAAACTCATTCGGAATCAGGTTCTCTGACTCGTTTCTGCTAGCTCGGGACGTAAGTCAGCGATTTCCCTTTTTCCCTTTTTTCGTGAGAGTTCGGGGATATGGGACCCGGGGTAGAGGTGGGGGGTCGCATTTACGTCTTTGTTTTCATTTAAATAAAATATTCTCACGACTTTTGGTCGCAGTGTGCGATAATTTAACTGAATTCCAAGTCGTTGACTCCATTTTCCAGGATTTCAGCGGAACCCCCGGGTTGCTTACAACTACAAATAATAAATTAAATCTAAGCCATGTTTAACTTAACTAAAATCCCGTTTTCTAAACTTTTTAATCCCTTAATTTATTTCACCGTCTAAATTTCTGGTTTGTTTCAGATTCTGTTTCTTTTCTTAATTTTGCCATTTTATTTTTTTGCTCTTGTTTTTGTTTGCTTTTCTTTCCCTTTTATTTTTTAATAATAAAAATCTCCACTTCCTTCCGGTTGATCAGATAAACTCCAAAGCTCTGTAATGGGATCGTTGGGGCGTTTTTTTAATTGTAATTTTAGAAAGTTTTAAGGTGATTTTGGAAGATGAGGATTCAGGAAAAAGTTTTAAGCAACCGGAAACATGTCGGAAAAATATTTTACTGTGTTCAACGAGCTCAGGGTCACATTTTTGTGAAAGTGCGAACCGGATGTGGAGGAATAATCTTTGAGAAGAGTGTTGGAACTTTTTTTTCGTGTGTTTGTGTCCGCAAGGTGACTCTTGAGGCAGTTTACGGATTTATAAACCGCCCCTAAGCCTCCCTGCCCACCGATCCAATCCAATTTGTCCCGAAAAGGAAGATTAGATTACCTACAGTGAACAGATTCAATGGGTTGAGAAGCCCAAAATGGAGGCCGAAAGAGCCTCTCGAGGTTCATTTTCATCCTTTTACCATTTTCGTTTAATGGAACGGGAGGAATTCTTGCTATTTCGACCGTTCGGACCGCCAACGGACATTTCCAGCCCGGTGAAAATTCAAATGAGAACGGGGCGATAAAGTGCTTTCTCCTCCTCCTCCTCCTGCCTCCTGCTACCTCCCTCTACCTCTTTCTCCCTCTCGGGTCGCGGATTCTTCAGAGTCTAGTTTTGACCTTTTTTTTTCCTTATGGCGGTCAAGGAAAAGGTTGCGCTGACGTCTTCGTTAACCCCTCCCGTGAAATTTTCTTTCGACAATGGAACATTTGACTTTTCCTCCGCCTGACTTCTCTTCCCTTCCCCTTGTTACACCTTTATTATCGTTTTAATATTTAATGTCACGCCTTTAACGCTTTCTAGTCAAATTTCTCATTTTGTTGTTTTTTTGTTTGTTTGCTTGACAGAAGCTTTGGTTTTCTTGTCGATTTGCTGGAAGCACTGATCGCTTTTACAAGGTTTTATCTAACGTTGAATCAACGAAAGCTTCAATCAATCACTGCGACTTGATTTTTTTTGATATCTTTACACTCCTCTTTTCACTCTCTTCGTCTTTTGTTTGTTTATTCCAATTTTAATATTTGCTGTTGCTTTTATAATGATTAATGTCTCTCCTCATTCTTTCAATTTCACAGACTTCGCCGAGAAGAAGTCAAGACGACTACTAGAAATCTCTAAGAACCTTCATTGTAGGCTGCGGGACGTTAACTCAGGCTACACTTTGCAGGAACTATGTGTCAAGGTTACGGGGAACTCGCCGAAGGTAAGAAAAATCTTCAATTTGGACTAATGTACCGATTACGGCTCTTTTATTCAACCTGAAGGAGCTTTTACTTAGTCAAAAGTCTGTTCCAAGTCATTGCTACTCCCTGGAAATTGAATGCTAAGAATAACACCAAAGGCAAATCTTCTGGCTCGCTCACTAGGCTCATCTAGAGGCTGATTTGAGTTCGCGTAATGTTGTATGGGGCTATATATAGTTATAGTGAAGTTTTAATTCTGTTTTTCACTCTTTTTTGGGGTATGACAGGAGTATTTGAACTTGCAACTATAACTTAGTCTGGCACTATAATCACTACACCATAGACCTCCCGCTAGTGGGGCTATATATAAATGGAGCAACAAGGATAGTAAATGTTCATGTAAATGTTCATCACTTCAAAGACAGATGTTCCAACCCTTCGGCTTTGTCGATTTCTCCAAAACCATTTTTCATTCTCCATCTCTTGTACTGTGATGGGATTAAATGAGAGAAAATTGTTTTTGGGGTAACAGGATAACGACTTGTCTGTCGGGCCAGTGGTCATACTGCCATAAGGTGTTGTGGTACATAACACAGTATGACCACTGGCTCGACAGACAAGTCGTTATCCTGTTACCCCAGAAACAATTTTCTCTCTTTTAATCCCATCACAGTAAAAATCAAAATCCTTTTGAACGCCTCTCTCCCTCAACCCTTTTCGTTTTATTTAATATAAAAATTTCTCTTCTCCTCTCTCCTGCTTCTCTTTCTTTCCTCTCCTTTCCTCCCTCCCTTTCTGTTCCATTTCCACATTTTTTTTGTCTGATTCGTGACTTTTTATCCAAAATGTTATGTATTTAATACAAAAAAAGTCTAAAAAGGTCTTTTCTTAATTAGTTTTTTCTGACAAAATGTAATCGGCAAGGGACAGGAGGAAGAGAGGGGTAGGTCAAACGTGGTGGGAGGGGAAAGCCGATTAAAGCCTTTAATGCCAAGATTTACGCCATTAAAAAGAGATTTTGTTTAAAACGACAGCCGAGAGCGCACACAAAAACGTTTTCGGTTATAATTTTGTACCTGACAATGTGAAATTTGTTGCCCTCTTCTACCTCATATACTACCTCATCTGCTTCTTCAGGTTGTATGAATCCTCTCTCTTTAGATTTTGATCAAGAAGTTAAAAGAAGACGAAGAGAAAATACCTTAGAGAAAGAAAAGCTGAGACTACTACAAGTCAAACAGGAATTAATGTGAGAAAGAAAGTTTAAAAAGGTTAAGAAAGACAAATAAAGACTTTCAAACATAACTAAGAGAAAGAAATAAAGAAGAGAATTGAGAAGGAAACGAAAAATAAATAGATGAAAGTAGGGGAGAACGAAACGCAAACATATTAGGAGAGAAAGAAGGCGGAAGAAGGAAGCGAAATAAACAATGAGAAAGAAGTAGAAAAGAACCAAGAAAAGGAAAAAAATGAGAGAAAAGAAACTTGCAACAAGAACACAAAGAAGGAAAACTGAAAGGAAAAGGAGAGGAAAAGTCTAAAAACCTGAAGATGGAAGAAGAAAAAAAGTATAAAGCCCAAAGACGGTCAAGGAACAAAACTGCAGACCATCAAGTTCAAAATGAGAGCCTATTCTTCCTCCCTGCCGAAAATAAAAGTCCAGAAAATGTTAAATCCTTCGGAAAAAGTTATGGGAAACAAGAAAAAAAATAAAAATGGCGGCGGAAGTCAAGTCCGAATTCCAAACGTCCGACATGGGAAACAGAAAAGAAGAAAAAAAATTTTTTAATTTAATTTCGAGAATAAAAATCCATCAAATTTGAAGTTCCTCCCATCCTTCCACGAGAAGAGGAAGAAGAAGAAGAGAAGGAAAAGAGAGAGAGAGGTAGAGAGGAGGCAAAAGAAGTAGAAAGGAAGTTTTCATTATTTTAGTTCTGGAAAACTTCTTCAAGAAAATTCCACCTCAAAACTTAAAAACACTTTTCTAACGTATTTCATTAAATTCTGAGGTTGATCGATCCCAAAAAACCGGAAACAAAGAGATTAAGGGAAAACCGGAAATAAAAAAAACTCTACCGCGTACTTTTCTCTTTCCCAAAAAAAAAGAAAAAGCAGAACAAAACGTCTTTTTAAACCGGAAACGCTTTTCATTTTGATATTTTTACCTTCTTCTCAAATGAGAAAGTATAAATATATATTTTTGACGTGGCAGCAGAGCTCCGAACCAACCCTATTCCCTCGAGAAGTGACTTTCGCTCAACACTTGATTTGTGGTGGACGTGACTATCCTTTCCTTTTGTTTTTTTTTTAACCAGGTGCCCCAGGCACATGCCTAGGTTGCCTACGCAGTAGTCCGCCTATGCTCTTACGCCCTACTCATTTCATAAAAATTGCACAGATTCTTAGAGGACTCATTTCATGAGTTTTTTTACACTTTCTGTGGGGTCAGTCACTAATTCCTTACTCATAAATATTGTAGGTTCACAAAAGACCAGACTATAGGTTCATTTAATATAGAGATGAAAAGAAAGACACTACCGGAAGTTTACAAAATCCTAAAGTTTGTCAGATCCATTTCTTTTAGGATGACAATACATGAATGGAAACAAGACAGACGGAATGTTTTAACAGAAAAAAGATTTCCCAACAGAGAGCAGCGTATTAAAAGAATACCTCAGTCTGTGAAACTATCATATAATCAGAATCTTTCAGAATGCCATTTGCCAGAATCAAACAACAACAACAACAGACGTCAGCTTCTGTTTTTGCTGTCTTTACTCTCCTTCCGAATTTCCCTGGAAAATCAAAATCAGCTAAAAAAAGAGAATTTGCACAGGCTTGCGACTTGAAATGGAAACGTCAATAACGATTTCCGGTTGTTTGAGAAAATTATCAACCGCACTTTCTTTGTTCTGGCAAACCGGAAATCTTTCTTCTTTTGTTTCTCTTCTTTCTCCTCCTCCTTCTCTCTTCTACCTTCGAAAAGTTTCCTTTTCATTTCAGACCGAATTTCTCTTGTATGAATTGACGTGGCTTCCCATTCATTCGCTTCTCTCCTCCTCCTATGGTCTCCTTCCCGAATGAATTGAAAATGAAAGCTCTCCAGTTGTGTGATTTCCCTCCCTTCCTCTGCTCGATCAGATCTCTTCCTTCCTTCCTCTCTCCTGTCTTCCAACATTTTCGCCTTTCAGTCGTCCACTGGTGTTTTTCAAGTTTGCCACAAAAAGGAAAACAGAAATGTTTGTCCAAAAGTTTTCTTCTTCTTCCACGATAAGTCTCTTAGATCCGTCTAGAAAGAGATACTTGATCGGCGGATTTTCTGGTCACTCAAATAGGTTATGTTAAACTGGTAGGAGCTAAGTCCCAGAGACTACACACCTGTTAGAAAGATGAGGTGGCCGACACGCGAGATTTTAGGTGTACAGTAAGATGAAGAAGTATTAGTACTTGGTTTGTGAGAATCTTGATTATGGCATCACCCATCATGGTATCACCCAAGATGAAGAGAATGGACTTCCTGTTGGATCGAAACACCACCCTCAAGTGTTATGCTTATAGAAGGCCGCCAAAATCATTCTGTTGACGTTACTAATCCACAAACCACATTCACCGGAAGTAAAGACTAAAGTATACTGGAGGATCGTGAGGGATTGGACTACTTCGAAGAGATAAATTTCCAAAAATTGAATGAAGGACGGATTCGGACCAGGATGTCTTCCTTCCTAATTAATTCACGAGAGGGATTTCGTATCACCTTGGACCGGGTTCGATTTTTTGGAAGAGAGGGAGGAAGAGGGGACAGAGAGAAAGTAACCTTTTCCGTCAAAATTCATTCGTTAATTGGCAATAATCACGGATTTTCCCTCCAAGAGAACATACAGAGAAAGAGAGAGATTCTCTCTTTTGGTTTGAAGGAATGAAGAGGTTTTCTGGAAGCTTGTTGAGGACCTCTTGACTCGTGCGGGTATTATGAGAGGATGCGAGAATAATTTCATCTCGAGGGAATAATATAATGAGAAAAAGTTAAGCCTACTTAGAGGAGGAAGAGGAGGAGGGAGAAGAAGCACTTGGCGTGGAAGCCTTTTTGTGCGTTTTAGCCTCTGCCCGTTGACAAAGGAAATTTTTCTTTTTGTTTCGTGACCGCCATTTTGAAAGTTAAAAACGCTCTCGTGATAGATGCTTGTTGGTCTCGTAGTATGATTTTGGTACAGAAAAGGTTGTGAAACCTTTTACAGGGTATTTACCTAAAAGTTTTCTGCGTTTCACCGTCTTTAGAAAAAAAACTGTACCTGGGCACAGTGCCTCCACCTACAGGAACATCATAAAAAACCAAGACGCCTGACAACTGAGCTTAAGTTTGGTGAAGATGTGTGGTGAGTGGTGGCCATAATGGATTGTCCTGTGATGGACGAGAAGATGTCAAATGAAAATATCTTTTAGCGATAATTTATTTCATAAATAATGCACATTTTGGGTGTGATTTATTTCATAAATAGTGCACACTAGTTGAGAAAAAGGTCAATAAAGATTGTTTTGTGAGATTTAATGTCAAAAGAAATGCACACTTACCTCAAGAGTCGATTTCATAAATAATACAAAGTACAGCCGGAACAAACAGGACTTAGAAGTAGATATAACAAGTATTTCTAGATAATTTTTTTGGTAGATAATTTCGAGTACTTCTACTGATACTGATTCTCCCGCTAGTTTTGTTTATACTAATATTAACTTTTAATAGAAGTGTTCACATTTGACTTTCATCAGGGTAGGGCATGGTATAGTGGCTAAAGTGCCTGAGTAGAGAAGTTATGATCGTGAGTTCGAATCCTTCGAGTCCTGTCATATCCAAGTGTGAACGAGTTAAAACTAAGTAAATAATTATTTTTCTTTCCTCAGACCACTGTTTCCTTTTTAGTCTCCAAATACTTAATGAGTTGGGTTTTAAACGTTCAGATCGGTACTCAAACCGGTCATAAAGTCAAAGGACACCAAATAGGTGGTAACTTCTTTAAAAGACGGACCTGGATTGATGGAATGATAAGTCGGAGGAAGGTACGAATAAAAAAACGCTATAAATGATTATATTATATAACATTTTAATAAAAATATATAATATTTATATATATACATTATTGACACTGCGAAACAATTTCTCAATTGGGAGATAATACTCTATAAATTCTAAAAAACAAGGGCAACGTACAAAAGGAGGGCAGCTGATAAGAACGCGACAAGGAAACCATTTCCGGAAGACGAACAACCGAAATCGGCTGTCACGTTGAGTTGAATGGTCCCCTGCGACACTCCCAGAGGCGACTTCACCAAGAACATGTACTCTCCCGAATGGCTCGCCTTGACTTGCTTCAAAGTTAGAACGGCATTCAGGCAATGGATGGACGAACTCGGCTGAAACAAAGAAGGCGACAGAAATGAAGGAGGCCTTCAGACAGGATAGCACCCCCTCTAAGGGGGACAACGGCAAACTTGGAAAAGCACTCACCGTCACGTTCTGCGCGATGAAATCCTCGGTCACCTGGCCGGGTCTCAGTCTCTGGGTTTCGGTGATCCAAAAGGCTCTTGTCGTGGGCGGATTGGCACAATATTCGAGGATGAAGTCGAGCGTTTGTCCTGATGTTCCAGTGATGATGCTCTCGGGCGGATAAACGACGGGACGACCTTTTCGAAACGTAACAAATACCAATACAATTGTATTTTTTTAATTAGAGAGAGAGGAAAGGAGGAAAAAAGAGGCAAAAAGAGAATGAAAGAAGGAAAGAGTAAGAGAAATACAGAGAAAGAAAAAAGAGGAGAGAAGTGAAAAAGAGATAAGAAGACACAAAAAAGAGAGAGAGCAGCCAAGAAAGAAGAACACCGAAAAAGAAAAACAAGAAGAGAAAGTATAAAAGGAAGAAAGAGAGAGGGAGAGGAAAAATAAACAAAGAGAGAGAGAAAGAGGAAAGCTCAGACATAACAAAGAGGAGAGTGGAAAAGAGGAAAAACATAGAAAGGAGAAAGAGAAAGAAAGAAAGAAGGACGGAGAAAAGGAGAAGAAGAACAGAAAGTGTGGGAGGAAGAAAGGAAGATATCAAACGTGGGCCCAGGAAGATGGGAGGACAACTTTCCTCCGGTTTTTTGTGTCCCCAAAAACTCAACAAAGAAAAATCTTTCGAATCCATTTAACTCAAAGTCTCCATTTACCGTAATCTGAATAATTTACAACCGAGCACGAGGGAAAGGAGGCAAAAAAATTAAATTCAAAAAAAGGAAAAGAAGAGAAGAACAGGAGAAAGAGGAAGATGGGAGAAGGGGAGAGAAGAGAAGGAATTTCAAATCCTCAATTTACGGTATTAAAGCCGAAAAAGGAGAAAAAAATTGCTTTCTCCAAGCTTCTGGAGAGTTTTTATCACCGAAACAGCGGAATGGGAGGTGGCAGAAGGAGGAGGAGAAAGAGAAAGAAGAGGGAAATGAGGCTGAGGAGGAGAAGGAGGAGGAGGATTATCCGAATTCTTCATAAATATTCTTAAGAAAAAAAGGGTTGGCGAAGAGGAAGAGACTATGAGAAGGCAACAGAGATGAGCGTGGGAGGAGGAGGAGAGAAGGATGAAACAGCGGCAATGATGGCGATGATGAAATAAGAGAACTTAAATTCAAAATTCTAAGGAGGCGGTGAGAAAAAAATTAAATTTTATTTCATTGTTGAGTTTCAATTACAACGAAACGTTTTTTTTTTCTTCTGCTTGCTTTCCTAGACTTCCATTCTTCGTGTGTTCTTTTCCGTTCTCTTCACTCTGTTTCAACCCTCCAGGAGGGTAGAACTCGACTACCCTTCGGTTCTTTTCTAAGGTTTCACTGACATAGTATGGCTTCTAAGGTCAATACTGTCTTGACTTTGGCCTTTTTGTATTTCGTTCTATTCATCGTCATGATGTGCCGTCTCCGCGTCGAAGGTTGGTAATAAACAGGGCTATGACGATTTATTTTCGTTAATTTAATTTAATTTAATTTATATTCGTTGTATTGGAGCCGAGCAATTCTCAGAGCTACCCTACAGCATTTGGGAAAATTCGAGAATAAAATTCCTTTCATTTTGATTATGATATTCAACATATAAATGTATACTTTTCCGGTATAACTTAGTTATTATTTATCGCTACAAAGTGTTGACACTGCAATGAAAGTCTAGATCTGGAATTTAAGGTCAAATCTTCACGACCCAGGATACCGAAGCTTTGGTCAGTACTAAATGAAGAAATGTTCTTCAAGTTCGTTCCCTCAGAAATGGGTTTGAGTGAAGGCTCAAATGGGCAATTACTTAGTATAAGGTGTTGTAGTAACATATCTAGAAAAAGAGTAAGTAGGCCAGGTAACAGACCGTGGTGTAATGTCTGACGACAGATGCAAACTCAACCCAACCTAACCCAACCCATCTAAAGGAGAGAAGTGCGTCACACTTCGATTAGAAAACCTAAAACCAGATTAGAAGAGAAGAATGGAAGGACTAAAGGAGACTTGGAGACAACATCCGAAAAGGAAAACAATGGACAATGTTGAGACGAACCGGAGACAAGTAAAAGGAGATGGCAAAGAAGAATATGAAAGCGGGTGAGAAGCTACTAGACAAGACGTTTCCGTAATCTTATTCAACCACACTTAAAGTTTATGAAAACGTTTCGAAGGACGATTGAAAGAGGAAGAGAGAGGGTGGAAGAAGAAGAAGAAAGGAAGGAGTTAAACTCAAAACAACCTAAATTAATTTGGTGAATAGTATCAGCAGTGAAAATTAAGCAGAAAGTAGAGAACGACTGAGAGGGGGGAAGAGAGAAAGTTGGGATAAGAAGAAGAAGAAGACGAAGGAAGAAGGAAATTTGTATTTTGAGAGCCGGAAACCTGAAAACAGGAATCAACAAAGCTTTAATGAAAATTCTCGTGAATATCGAACGGTTTCCCTCCCACCCTCCTGTCTTATCAGGATTTGCTTAAAAGTTTTTCCCTTTGATAAAACGAAGGATTTTGAACGGATCACGGGAAGGGAGGACGGTGGTGGAAAGGCGGGAAGGTGGAAGAGGTTGTGGTTAGGAAGACGCAAGCGTCAGACTGATACAATCGTCACCGACGCAACAAAAAAAAATTCCAGCTTTGTGCTTCCATTTCGTGGTTTTGTGCTGAGGTCTGTTGAGGTATTAAGTCATCTTAGCAACGCATGCAACTTGAAAACACCGAGAAGTTGAAGGTCGTGACTTGTAGTTCTGTCGGGTGTGCTGAAAATTAGCTATCGCAACTGAAAGGCCCTGAAAATGGATATTCCACCTACATTCTATTCGGTGGATTATTTTTTTTCAGCCCCCATATACGGTATTTCGATAAACTTGCTCGTTTTAATTCCTATACTATGGCAACATAAACAACGTCATCGGAACTCGAAAAACCGGAAATGACCCTTTTTAAAGAAACATTCCATTTCCGTTTTTCGACTTCCGATTACATTTTCTTTTAAATCATCCATTTCCGGTATATTATTATCCGATATAATTTGCAACCGTTTTTTGGTTGGTAACTTCCATATCCGGTATTTCGATACCAGACATCATCGTTGTTGGGGAAACACGTACCAACGAATCTTTCGAACGACCACGTGCAGATTAGAACGGGGCTTTTCTTTATGGATAAGATAGAGAGGCTACCATACCATATAACTTCTTTGGTCGTATTGGGACCCCTTTCTGAGTTTTATCAAATTTCTTTTTTAATATATACTGTACTGTTTCTCATACTTTATGTCTAGAGTCCCCCTTTTCAAATCTTTTATTCCAGCGCCTTAGACAACTATGTTCTCAACCCACTTCTAAGCCTATTACTGTCAAATCAACCAAACCCCCGTTCCTGAACAAAAGCTTTTCCAATCAGCAGAAACAGAAAACTTTGGAAGGACAATTTCCCCAAAAAACTTTGAAGCTTTCTAAAAGTATTTCCGAGGGAATGAACCCGAGGAACATTTTCCTTTCTTTTTTTTACGACTCTTGCGGCCATTTTTCCACGACTAAACAATTTTATTACTAGCGGAGCCTAGTTGATAGAAGAAAGAGGAGGAGGTGGAGGGAGGGTACATAAAATCTAAATTCTTGTCTGGAGACAAAGAAAGAAGATGGGAGCCGGGAGAAGACATTAAGATTGATGTGAACGAACTTGGGAAACGAACGACCATGAGAAATTTGATTCTTTTCATGAGGAGATGGGAGGAGGAGGAAGAGAAACAAACGAGAGAGGGAGATTGAGAGTGAGTGAGGAAAACGAAATGACATTCACGTGCTTCCTCTCCAAATCGGGAGATGATTTTTAGGCCCCTCTCTTAGGTTCAGAATACTCATTATTGGGTCCTTCCATCTATTTGTCTGCCATTTTGTTTTATTTTGGCTTCTGTTTAGCTCCACAACTACCGGAAAAATTATTAAAAGTTTTCCTCAGATTTCTTACCTTTGACTGTGACGTCGACGTTGACTTCGCTCCTCCATCGATCATACTTCCCTCTCTTGCTCGATACGCACCTATACTCTCCCGCATCCTGGTAAATTATGTTCGTGAGGAGAAGCCCAGGTCCCGGTCCGACGGGCTCCAGTCTCCCGTTGACTCCGACTCGGCTCCAGCATCCCATCGCTTCTTCCGGACACTGAAGCTGAACCATTCCGCCCAGCGGTACTTCGACCTGACGTCCGGTCGGCTGTTGCTCCACCGCCGGGTCCTGACTTATGTTTGCTAAAAGGCCATCTGTTGGAACAAATTAAAATATATAGTATAACTTTCGTTATACTCCCACCCCCATCCACATTTTGATTTCTTTCCCTCATACCACTTAAATGTGTATTGTATACCTCACGAAACCATCTAGTGTTTTAAGATTTGGCCACTAGTTCTAATTATACTTCCGGATTTCATTTCCGGTGAGAGCGTAGGAAGTTCCAGAACAAATCCAAATCATTCACAGCTCAAGAGAGGGGAAAAAAAATGTCGACAAACTTCTCAAGAGCTTAGTTAAATGCAAACGAACCTATAAAACCGAGGAGGAGGAAGAGGCAAGAAGTCGTAACCGGAAGGAGGAGAACCGGAAACTGGGTTCTTCGTCGCACATGTGGCCACGGCATATGGGAAATTACGCAAATTCATTTTGCATAAATTAATTTTGAATTTTCCGAAACGAAAGTTTAAGCAATTCTGAGTTCTTCTTCACCGGCGGTTCATTACTCAATCCTTGTCCTCCCGCCCTTCCTCCTTCCTCCGTGTTTCTCGTTCTTTCTCTTCCTCTTGTTCATCTCCTTTTGCTCTTTGCCTTCCTCCCGTCAAAAGGCTTCCCTCAATTGATTTAGATATCTTTTTCCCGACTTGTTTTCTTTACTTTTGAGGAAGGGAGATCATCCCAAGGACCCAGACAGGGGCGGAGACAGCTTCCAAAGCATTTCCACAACCGCCAAGTAGACAAAGCGGTGGAGGGGAAAAGCTTTACCTGTCAGGAGAGTGATTTGTTGTCAGGCGGAACTCTTTTCAATGCGAGAAAATGTTGAATTAAATTATTGTTTAAAGTGAAAGGTTTTTGTTCTTGGTTTCAGGGCCCTTTCTTCCTCACCCCGTCTTGCTTCATTTGTTTTTGGGGATGATATTTGGGTTTTATGAATAGCTTTTGTCAATTTTCCTTACTAGAGAATGCAGGGGGTGGGTAAGACTGTCTCGTCTTTTTATCACTTACTTCGAACATTTAGAAAATATCCGATGGACGAGAATTCTCCTAGAAGATGGTGACTAGTGCACTTGTACCAGCCGCTATGCTCCCGTTTTATGGACGTGAAGTTTAGGAAACCGTCGAGGGTTTGTGGCACCATAGGCAGTCCGTCATCTGAAATAAAAGATAAAATTTCATTCTACCATGGAAATATTAATATAGCCTATATATTATATTATTTGTGGGGTTGTGATTTATCGGGATTACCACTCAATTATATAATATTAGTCTTCTCTTGAAGGGAGGAAATTTGTTCTTGGTCTAGCCATTATCAGTCAAATCACAGTTTTCCATGTTGCAAGATACCGTCTTAGCCGATACAAGCAGAAAACACTAAAACCATGCAGCAAACCCATTTCAAAGCTCAAAATCAAACCTCGCCAGAGGGTAGAAATAGATAGTAGAAAGAACAAAACCGAAATAAATAGGACACAACAAGAAAACGACAAACCAAAACATAAGAAATAAGAACAATATCAACAGAGAGCGAGGAGAAACCCAACCAAACCCATTCTCACACTCCCCATTAAACCCAAACCCAAAACCATCGAGTCCAATAAACCAAAAAACGAAAACCGTCGCCATCGGCCATCGAGTGACATTCTCAAACTCCCCGAACCTCCCCACCTCGACCACCCTCGCGCCCACCAAAATGGCGAAACCATTCACTACTTCTACAAGTCGCCGCGAGGTACCTAAAACTCTTCTCACCCCCGCCCGCCTCTAAATCAAAATCCAGATTTAATAAATTATCTGTAAATCGCATAAAGGGGGAATGGGGGCAGAGCCAGGGGGCCCGGAAATAAATTTTCCATCTTATCAATGAAACCCCGTCGCTCTCTTATTTTTCTCCAGGAAACAATTCCCAATAAAACCGGGAAGTCGAAGCGAGGAAGGAGAGGTGGTGGGAATAGGAGAAGATTGATCTATTCTTTCACCTTACGCCATGATAAATTTAATAAATTTTCCGGGTCCTAGCTTATTAAACGCCATGTTTTATTTAAAAGAAAGAAGAAAGGAAGGAGAAGACAGTGAAGAAAGTAGAAGAAACATACGAGAGGGGAATAAAAGAGGAAACGATGCGAGAAAGAAGTCGAAGTCAAGGCCAAGAAAAAAGTTAATTAAAACAAAGCTTTGTTTTTAATATTTTCTAGGAAAAGCTGGGAAGCAACAGCACTCGAGGAAGTAGCCTGGGGAAGGAGAGTGGTGGCGGAAAACAAGAACCGAAAAAGGCAAGCAAATTGCAACAGTGCACGATGTTTCAAACTACAATTGATTTCCCGAGGCTGCGGTAACAAATCCTCTCCTCCCTTTCTCAAACCTTTTAGGGCTGATAAAAAGGTTTTCTACCCTTCGTCTGGTGCCGCTGATGAGTTTAACATGAGATTAAAAACAAGATATGAGAGAATAAACTCAGGTTGAGTTCTCTAGATTTTGTGGTTGGGTGTGGTCACCAAAATCTAGAAAACACTCACTCACCATTGATATCATGGTCAAAGTACGAAGGAAAGCCATAGCTAGCAACTAACTGCCACGTATGTTACAGGTGCCAAGAAGGACAAGAAGAAAACAATTAAAAGAAACTGATTAGAATAACAATTGCAACAAAATGTGGAAGAAAAAAAATTTCTTGACGCCGTAACAAAAGCCTCAACTCCAAAATATTTGAAAGGAAAAATTGTTTTTTCCTTTACAATTCGAGCCTTGAAAAAAGGGGCAGGTGAAGAAGTTCAAGTACCTTGGGGTCTGGACGGCCAAGCAGAGATCGCGTCGCAGATCGCTCAAGCTGAGGCAGTGATACTACAGTTGGAGTGGTCCGTAGTGCGGAGGGCTTCCGGTCCGAGTGGTGCTCGGTGTGTCGAGACTGGATAGGTGTCGCAATGCGACCATTCGCGAGGGGTTTCAGCTCCAGCCGCCTTTTTCTCCAGATCGAGAGATTCATCCTCAGATGGGTTGGGCACTTGCAGAGGCTTCCCCAGAACACCGAGTGCCCGGGAGGAAAACGGCCCTGTGGTGTGGGTGGCTCAGGGAGTTAAGGCCATAGCAGAAGTTCGTCTAATAAACCCGGGTACTTTGACCTCGATAGCGGAGGATCGTTCCAGTTGGAAGTCCTTGATTGCTTCCTCACCCCCTAACTGAAAAGTGGGTCCATGAAAAAAAGAAAAAGAATCACATAATCTGTTATTATATTTATTTATATAAACTGTGGTTTTAAGCCCATTTTTCACCTTTTTTGGGGGTGCCGGAACTGGATGCGTGAGGAGGACTCCAATTCACAACCAACACGTTCAAGTCAGGAAATTTAAACTATGAACTCCCCCCATTACACACCTATATATGTAATAAAAATATATTTCTGATACTTT
>JADMLL010000005.1:16340238-16454610 GCA_016920875.1 Columbicola columbae
GTTGCAACATGCATGCTTTCGGTCTGGATAAGGATTTCTGTCAGGAATTCCTACAAAAGCAATACACAATTGCATCGTTACCTCTTAGTATGTATATCATTGATAGACTTAGGATATCTAGATTAGGGTTTAATCAATAACTCAGTCTCATTTAATCTTTTATAGGTCAAGAAAAAATTTTGCAAGAACACATGAATCGTCTGTACGGGCAAACAGAATTTCAATGAACAGAAAAATTATTTTTTCCAACCGGAAGGTAACACTGCAAAATTGTTAACTGTTTGGTCGAAACTATTAACTATTGAACAAAGCTTTTTTCAATTCATTATCAGTACCTAATAGTAAATTAAATAAGATGTTACCAAAATCAGTTGCAAATTTCAGAATCATTACAAAAAAGGAAAATTTCACGTATCTTATTATCTCACTACTTACATAGTACCACAGTAACTGAAAGAACTCTATGGAAGAAGTTAATTTGAGTTTGTGTACCACGTTTCAAAGTGAAAACATTACACTCTTACTCCGAATAAGCAAAAGTACACAAGATATCTGGCAATGTAAATAAGTTTAATTTTACAAAAAAATTTAATAAAAAAATTCTGTTCAGGTTTAGTCTTTTTTCTTTAGACATATTGCGACTCAATATGGCGGAAAACACCAAACTCTATTACAAATTAATTTTTACAAAATGAGTCTCGGCAATAAAACTGCTGAAAAGAACGTAATTAGTAATGTGCATACAAAACCGTTGTTTAATTCTTAATGTGAAAGAGCGAATGAGGGCCAGAAGAATGTCTTAGAATTATATTTTATCACTGAAAAACATTACAAGCGGCCCTCGGCTTTCGCACAATTCGCTATTCCACACATTTTCAAAGATTCAACTGTTTATTCCTTTGCGATCGGATGTCCCCTCTCAAAAGACATCATACTATCATTAAATTATACTGTTGTTCGGATCAAAAGAACAAAATAGTAAACTTTATATAGAAAGCACTCAAAAGGGCTTAACAAACTTCTTTAATTTCATTATATATACATATTGACAGATAAATACTTAAAAACACAGTTTTCGGTGAATATTTTTTTGTTACTTCCCTCTACTTTCGAACATTCAGCATTCACACACACTTTCAAGAACCAATTATGTGCGAAAGTAGAAGGCATATTGTATGCTATATTTCAAAATGGGAGAAAGCTTTCAAGCTTTATAACAAAAACAGTTATAAATCATTTATTGTATTCCTTGTTAAACCACTAAATCTTGCATCAATGTTCTAGAGTATATCAAATACAATACATACACCCAACCCAAGGTAATACATACCCAAGGTTCAAACATATAAAAATAGAAACAAATTTTTGCTTTTTCACTGCAGCATATGCTAAGATTTAACATATACTTCAGGAAATTGATATTTTTCAGTCACCATCTTTCACATTAGCAAATCTACAATGATCTGATTTTGAAACACAATTTTAATTTAAATTAAATTCATATTTATATATTATGTAGATTTTAATGTACAAATTACATTACAAATAAATATCTACAGTCATCTAATATATTTCATTTTTAAAATATTAAGGATTTTTCAAGTCTTGAAATTATAAGAAATAAATAATTTTTGCTTAGTCAATAATTTGACATAATCTTAAATTTTATAATCAAGTGAGGAATTAATAAGTCTGAATCAAGTTAAGGAAATAAATAAGTCTGAAGGGAAATAATCGACAAGGACAATGACAAAAAATTCACAAAATTTGACAAATCTTTCAAAAATTTTTAAACTGAAGATAAAGCCATTATCATTTACTTTTAGAAAATACGTGAGATTCTATTGTAATTTTTCAGTCTCTTGTTTACTTCAAACCTATAAATCCATCACTTTATCATCAGTTTAGTTATTTACAATAAATTGATTTTTGATCATACACAAGCTCAAAAGAATTCAATTTTTAACCACCAAAGTGACAAAAAAGATCTGATGACCTTAACAAAATTAACTGTGAAAACAGATTCAAGGGAGTTTCATGACTCAATTTACTGATACATGAAACAACAATTAAGATCTACCTGCCATCACTATAACACTACCTCGTCAAGTTTTTTTATTAATTGAATAATACATTTCCAGTGGTTTATCAGCTTTCCAGTATTTGTCATGAACTTGTCTAAGAGTTTGATTGCCAGTTAAAAGAATCAGTTGCCCTGGACTAGGAGCTATATAAATGCAAAAATTGACAAGTCCTAAACTGTCTGATAAGTCAGAATCCATATTGTCGAGAGTCAATCTCATTGCTAAATACTTTAAGATGATCAACTGAAAAAAAGAAAAAAATTATTTTTAAAATCATAAATACATTCAATTCAATCAATTTTTTTTTCAATTCACATAAAAAACTCACTTGTTGCATGATCAGGTGTTTTGATATATCTAATGGAATCTTTTAGTCGCCTCATAAGAGGATCAGCAAGCATTTCTGTAGGGTGGGGCAAAACAAGTTCAATTTGATCAGCTGCTAATGATTCACTAGAACCTGCAGAATCAGGTGATCCTGGACTATCATCAGATAATGAAGGAGGCCTCGTCCTAGATGAGCTAGGTGCAGAGGAAGGTACATTAATTGAAGCTTGCCCTGAAGACTGATGATCCAGTCCAAATGAAGTTGATGTGGGGGGTTGAGCAGTATTATTTGATAAAGATGCATTGTTTGCATTTGGCTGACTGCTTATGCTGTCTACAGAGTCTCCATCTCCCATTTTATTCTTTCTGTTAGGCCTATTCTGAGACTGAAGTTTAATATACCCTCTGTTATAGAACTCACTAATGCAGCTTGTGAATGTGATTTGCTAATTTTAGCCATTACACGTTCTTGATGTGCCTCGTACTCGTCCCTACTAGGATAAATTTTACTAATTAATAAGTCGAAATTCGGATCAGGCCTCAACGATCGTTTTGATACCAATTTCTTCCGGCATGTAGGGCACTCTTTATTGCCCCGACCGCAATGCAGTGATAATACAGTCGGAACAAAATCGGTGTAAACACTCTTTGGTTGTCATCGTCTTCTTCAACATATCTAAACATATAGGGCACATTAATTCACTATGAAGAGATCTCGGCGATACGGCGATTTCTGTATGATCTGTGATAGCTTCTTGAGGAGTTCTCTGTAATTCGTAAAGAGATAACTCCCAAGTTTTATTCAAACCCATTTGTTCTTGTGAAGATAAAGACATTTTCACTTATTATTCCTCATACAAATGAAGTTACGAATTAAAAAAAATCACAATCACAACTATAAGTAATCGTAAACACCTTGAACAGCCCCCAAAAAAAAACAACTCTACGACACAAAATGGCGGTCTAGCGGGTTCTTCGAGTGTACACAAAAATGACGTAAGCCGAATACAGAGCAAAAGTTAATCCTTCATAAACATAGTCTCATTGCTAGAGGGATATTATTTTTCTTTGCTGGTAGTATTTTATAGAAAAGATGGCCGCCGAGTTAGCTCCTCCCCTAACTAATCATAAACATTTTTATATCAAAAGGACAATGGCTCTTGTTAAGTTTTAGTATATTGATTTTAAAAAATTCTTGTAGTTTTTAAGTAACGTAAGATATAAAGACCCTCTTTTTTCATAAAATTAAAACCTTAGAAAGGTTACAAAAGAGACAAGAAATAAGGTACTTTATAATTTAAATACCTCCTTTGTCTAGTTGAATTAAAAAGTTATTTCTAAAAAGAAACTTTTGTTATACACAACCATGTAAACTTTACGTTCTTATAAGACTGCTGTAAAAGTTTATGTTTAAAAGACAGCTGATACGAGTGAAAAGCAAACTAAATCTGGGGCTTTTTACAGTAATATTTGTCAAAATTTGATCAGTATGTTTCATTCATCAACATACGTAATCAACATTGTATAAATAATTAATTTTACTATCAAACGACCTTTTTTTTTAAATTTAGAGTATGACGATTTGAAATGAAAATATCGTTCAATTAATATATATTGACTGAATTGCTATTGAAATCGGCAAATCATTGAGTGCAATGTATAGTTCCGAGTACTATTATGTTAAGGTTTGGTTGTGTATTTGAAAGCCTAACAATAACCCTTTCTGTACCATTTGCAAGGATTAGGACCTTTTCTCTTAGAATGAAAGTGTACAAAGTAAAATCATTCAGCAAAGTTCAAAAAAAGCAAATAATTCAGTATTTTACAAGGATCAGTTTTTACTAATTTGGTAAGCATCTCTTTTTATAAGTGTAAATTTTTTTCTCATATGAATGATCTTTCATTTTTTTATTTTTTTTACAGAATTTTATTTAATTAAGCCAAATTTAAAGTTAACCAATGTGGTCTAAATTTGAAATTGTGTCTGCCAGAACCATTGCCTCCCAAAAGAGGTACATAGTATATTGTATTAAAGTTCAGAAGGAGGGAGTTGAGAATGACAACCAAATCATCTTTTTTGAAAGACGATACTCTGATTTTTTAGAGTTGTACACTAGTCTGCGTCAAAGTCACCCTGCTTTGACTGAAAGAATTTCATTTCCAAGAAAAGTTCTCTTAGGTAAAAAAACATGATAAGTGAAACTTGTTATTGTGGTAATTACTCATAGTATGGTGTATAATTTTAAGATGAATTTGTCCTTCATTTTCTTTTTTAGGAAACTTTTCTTCCAGTGTAATACTCACAAGACTTATAGGCTTAGAAAACTTTTTAAAAGTCATTTCAGAGAATAATGCACTGCTGGACAGTATTGGATTCAGAACATTTTTGGTTGGTCAAGAGGAAAAACTGGCAAGAAAGTTTTTGAAGATAAAACAGTATAGTGCTGCAAAACCATTGTTGGAGAAAAATTTTAAGATTTTGAACAAGATTCACACAGAACACCACCCAGAAGTTATATTGGCACTTTGTCGTTTAGCTGCTTGTTGCACAGCAGATGGTGCATGTTTGTCAGATGCTATGAAATATGCAGAGATAGCACTTCGCCGTTTTGAAGGAATAAGTGATGTTGATTTATTGTACTATTATGTTCCTCTTTTGCAAATGTGCACCAATTTGTGGAGGGCTTCAGGTAGGGACAAGGAAATGTTGGAGATGGAATTGAGCTCTTTAAAGCGTTTGGGTCATAAAGTGGATGGGTGTCCCTCTTTGCTTGAGACCATGCTGGCTGTTGATTAATTTTTAGTCAAATTGTAAAAAATACTTAATTTATATCTTTTATTTTAAAAGAATAATGATATCAGTATGAAAAGTTTTAAACACCCCCTGATTGGCTGGTTTTTTCAGCTAAAAGCTCCAAAATATTTAGACTCATTCCTATTTTTCCAAAGGCATAAGATCATTTCTGTTTCACAAGCATGAACAGAAGTTTATTTGCTTGCAGTTAATTTACAGTTAACATTATTTATATTTGTATTTTCTCAAGTGTCTTTTTCAGCTAAAGACATGAGTTGCTGTTATGGTTGTGTCGATTTTTTTTTGTTTGATAATTTTATCATCTTGTACCAAATTTTGCCAATTTTATTTTTTTAGTCTTCAACTTTCTCTTTATTTTATAGCCTCATTTATTAAGTTTGGCTTTTATTTTAAACCACTAAATATATTTGTTTTATGAATTGTTACCTGATTAGTTTAAAGGACATATTTATGACAGTATTGATTGTATATATATGTTGAAGACATAATTTAGTCCTATTTAAAAAGTCAGTATTTGCTTGTAAAAATTTAAATTTTTATTGGCAATAAAATCATTGCATTTTGTTGTTATTATTATTATTGAAATAAATGATTATATAATTACTAATCTTAATGATTTATTGTAGTTATGAATCCTTCAAAGCAAGGTTTTTTTATTCTGAATTCTGTTCTGTCACTCATCTTTTTAACAAAGTTCAAGTTTTCTTAAAGAAAAACTTATCAGCTGTTATCTACATGTGTAATTGTGAATTTATAGGTGGAAATTTAAGTACAGAAATCTTATCAGTCCTTACAGTAAGAAAGTGCCCTCATGTACAAATGGCTTGACACTTTAGAGGAAAAAGGAAAAATATTAAAAAATTGTCTAAATTTTCGCCCCTGTTTTTCATTATTTGTCACTGTGTCCACTAAACTTTAGGGTGTTTGGGTCTTGCTTCTATTTTGATAATCCCCATAAGTAGAGTTGAATTGTTGGGGGTACAGGAAATCACAGGAATTGGTTCAACTACTCATTTTCATATTCATTCACTTTAATAAGCTACATTTATCTATGAAACCATTTCATAAATATTGTACAGCTTGTTGAAGGAATTATTTAAAAAGTACTGCGCACTTTACTGAAGATCTCATGTCATAAAGTAATGCACATTTCTTCCTTTTCATGAAATATAATATCTGTGGTTAACATCATAAGTGAATAAATAAAGGAACAATCAATATGGAAAAATATTTTATGTAATTAATAAACACATCCAACACAAAATTAACTAATTGTTCTAATAATCAATATTCAGAGTAAAAATTAAAATTAAGCACTACTACTTTCATTAACATAAAAACTTAAATTTGAAATTTTATATAAAATTACTTTTTTCATATTTTAGTATCACAATTTTAGGCAAATTAGAGACAGCGTCTAATTCTATGCATTTCTCAACAACACTACTGAAATTTTTGCGTATTTTAAAGTGGTTCAAAATTTAATTAAGTTTTTACTAACCCTAAGCTCCCAATATAAGGTTTTAGTTATTTGGGCAAGACAATATTCCCTGTATTCAACTAAAACACTCCAAAACCTATGGCAACTGACATTTTTACTGTTGAAACATCAAACATAAAAATTACTTCACCACATTCAAAAAGCTAATCATAGATCTTAAATCGAAAAACGCTGGCCCTTAGTTAAAAGAATACCTAAAGAGAGCTTACTGAGCTTTAAACTGAATAGAATAATTTCACTAACTCATAATTAAACGTCTTACTTTGTTCTCTAAAAGCCAAACTTGTTTGTAAGTGTATAAAGATCAAAGTGAAAATGACAAGTTACATATTTATCTTGAAATAATTCAAACCCTTAATCACCATGTCACAAATACCTGAATCTCCATTCTTTTCTTAAAAAATGAAAGCAATTATCAGCTCAACCAAAAAATTTGCTAATATTGCATTTCTAAGTATTATATTTACTGAGTTGAGAAATTTTAGGACAAACTTTGCAGAAAATAATATATCTAATAACTATATCTTCGACTTGACTATCTAGTTTTATCGTTACAAAGTATATATATGTATATACGTACGTATAATTAAAAAAAATTGAAAGAATCTCTAAAAACTCAAAAATCTATGACATTGTATGATTCGAACGAACCACATTAAACAGAAAGAAAAATAAAACGGTCTTTTAACGGCATCACAATGCATGTCGAAATGAAAAATTCTCTTTGATGAAACTAATTGTAGGAAACATTTCACTCTTATCATTAAACAAAATAATAATTTTTTTCAGTCGTTTTTCACTGAATTTACATGCTAAGATATCCACGGTTTTGAGAACGTTTTCTACCAATTAAATACGCGACGAGAACTACGAGGACCAGAATTGCCAGAGCACAGCCAACTGCGATTGGAACTACGTCAGGAGTTTCGAATGGCTCACAATCTTGAGCTGAAAACAGTCAAATATTATGTTTAATAAACACTATCAAAATGATCGAATAAGTCCGATGGTTCGACTTTTACCTGTTGAAAACTTAGCTTCCGTTTTATTCACGTAAGCTTCGAACTGTGTGTCCGTCAAAGTCAAAACAGCCTTCAATGACTGAACAGGTTCGGAAGAAGTTAAATTCAAACTCTGTGCTTTGGAACATTTGTAAGACAACGCGACGGGTGTTGCAAATTTTTTCAGTTGCCCGCTGTTATATATGAATTTAGATATACTTTCTGTAAAATTAACATAGAAATAACATTAACATTTCTCTGGTCGGTATCAGGCTACTCTTACGTTATCACAAGTGTTAATATTACACTGAATCGAATAAAACTCAGTGAACCGTAATTCATAGATATAGTGGAATCAACACGGCGAAATTGTAAACAATAAGCATGTATCTCTTTAATCGCTAAATATCTTAAATATCCTTTGTGGATTTTTGAACTCCACCATTCTGTTTTTTTCTGATTATTAATTATTTCCTAATTTGAAACCTTTCACTATTTTGAACAAAATTATTAGAATTAAGTGAGCATGAAACTTGTAGAAATTTATTTCATGAAAGCAATAATTGAAAACAGATCAATTTTGAACCAGCCTTATGAAAGAAGAATTTGTTCAAAACACAGTATCAAATGATATGAACCAAAATGGTTATTTCATTCATCCTTTTATTCAACCCTTAAATAACTATCATTTGTTTCCAGTCTGAGACAATAAGGGGTTTTATCTAGATAACAGAGTTTTGTCTTAACAAACAAATATTTTGAGATCAACACTGTTTATCAACAAGGAGTACCTGGACAACCTAGTTGTTGTTTGACCTCTTAATATACCAAGGGGGTCTTTCACGGACCCCAAAGGGCAATTTTCGGTGATTCTGTCCTAACTACAATACTTAATTTTTACACTTTTCTCGAAGTACCTTAGGAGTCACAATATGCCATTATAGCCACAAAGCTTTGTTTCCAAAAAAGGTATGTATGCACTGCTTTTTATCAAAAATGAAAAAAATAATTTAGAACTTTTTTTAGTAACATAATACTTACCATTTACGTCTTTAAAAATGGTTGCATTGACTTCTAAAACCACGCTACTGATAAAGAAATCTTTCGCTGTACTATTCATACCGAAATTTATTGTCAGGCTATGATTAGGTCCCCAAGTAATGGTAATCGATTCGGGGTTCGAACAATTGCCCGTAGCCGTGGAACCTTTTGCTGGAACGTGAATGGTCGCATTTTGAATCTGAAAAACACTTAAACAATCAGTTTGAAAATTCATCAAAATCCCCGGATTTAATAAGTCAAATAAATAGGTACCTCATTTTTAATATTCGGATATGTTACGTTGATTTGCATTGCCATTTGGGTAATGATACAATTTGCTTTAGTTGTAGCATTTTTTACAACCCATTTGCCTACGTCAGTTATAGGTGCGGGAGTAGTAGTTGTAGTACTAGTAGTTGAGGGAGTAGTAGTTGTAGTACTAGTAGTTGAGGAAGTAGTACTTGTTGTACTAGTTGTTGTTGTTGGAGGAGTAGTACTTGTAGTCGTCTTCGACGAAACAGTTGAGGCTGGAGTATTTGCACTTATATTGGAAATTATATCAGTTTTTGGTAATATTATATTGACTGCGGAATCTTCCGGGTCGGACTTAGCTATTTCAGAACTGGAGTTTTGGTTGGTTTTTGGGGTATCCGATGGCGATCCTGCAAAAAGAATATAAAATAACAATAAAAAAAAATTCAAGCAATGAAATCTGACTTGAGCAGCCTAATAACAACACTACCATACATTATACTCTATAAGAAAATCTTCGAGCATATATATATTGTAATTCCATCAGAAAAATGTGGCTATTGGCTTGTTTAAGGGTTGGCAGTCATCATATTTTATCAAAACTCACCAATCTAGTTTTGTCCCAAATATTCTTTGCAAATCAACAATAAATGAAGACTTACATACACACAATTTGGGTTTAATGTACCCATCTCTAGCACACCCAGTCAACATGGAAATGTCAACTGAGCCGGCTTATAACATGGGGTAGTTTATATAACTTTCCCTTCATGCATATTTCTAAGCAAAAAACGTACTTATTCATTGTTAGCATAAAAGGCAAATACAATAAATTCAATAATCAGAATAAGAAAGAAGATCTTAAAATAAATTTAAAGTTCGTCAAGTTCACAACCCGGCACTTACTTATAACCAAACCGGGTTCATGTCCAAACGCGAAAATACAGATTAGGTTCGAAAAAAGTTGAGGCCATGTTTTAAATACCATTAAATGTATTTATATTAGTTGTGCTTACTTCTAGCTTGGCTTTTGTTTAAACCAGGAAACACAGTTCAAAGTCCTGACACGGAGAAACTTATACGTGAAAATGAAGACGATAAAAATGACTCACCAAACGCAAAACATTTTATCTAAAAAAGTTGAGCGTGACTTTTTCAATCACAAAACATTGAAAGCTACATAAACCAATAATTTTTTTTTACACAAATGTGATTTAGTAATTTTTGCATCAATTTACATGTTGAAACAAAACATGGTCAAGATACAACTTGTCTCTTTGAATGGACTCAGAATTAAGAGAACTGAGGTGGTTTTCAATGAACAAATCTTTAAGAAAATTATCCTTCAAATGTGACTCATCTTTGTTAAACAATATAATGAGAAAGGACATCTTTCTTTAAAGACTTAATTTGATAAATCCTTTCTTACACTTTTAATTCAAAAATGTTAAGAAGAAAAGTGACCTTGGTCTGGTATATATTGACAATATAAGAAGTTCAATGCAACTGATAAAACATCAAAACAGAAAAAAGTTTTGAGTAGTATTCAAATTCTTTTTTAAATTAATGTCTTGGTTCAAAACTGAACTTGGATAGTTAAACCTGTAAGAAAATCATCATGTAGTAATTTGCCTTGAACTGGAAATGAAAAGAAAGCTATTGTAAAATCAACTTTATAAATGATGAGCCTGCAAGATTAAAAGGATTTACAGTGTAACATATAGAATAATGACATTTTTCAATATACAAAAAAACCTGTGCAACCTTTGGGTGGCTTAATATAAACGTTTTCTATATACACTATGAGTTTGTTCCCAAATTTCCGGAACATACATAAAAATAAGACGAAATTTATTTTATTATATTTGAAAAAAATAATTCATGGAATTATTATTCATACAGTATCATATTTTTTGAAGGAGCACGCCTCAAAATAACTTAGATAAGACTGAGCATGGAAGAAGCCTAATTCTCAAGAGATGAACACTTAAACTGATAAGGAGCATAAGGTGTAGCTGCTGTAGAACTTTAGCCCTTGCATTACTCATAAATGATTCTTCAACATTAATTAAAACGCAGATTTATGCCTAGGAGTGGGGAAAAAAATCTACCCGAGGTCATGACTGTCAGTAAAGCAAAAATTCGACGTCCTAAACTATATAATTTTATTTTACGTTCTTTTTGCCTGTATAGCGAATTAAAATATAGTCTACAAAACGAAAAAGTTTTTTTTTACATAAAATAATGAAATGAAAATTACGTCATATCATGCTTGTTCGTCATAATCAGCAAAAAAAAAAATTAATTTATCAGGCCTATATAAATTTCTAAAATATATTTTTCCATACCGTTTCTTGCAAATAAAAATATGAGAAAGATTACAAAATGAAAACCACCACACTTTATATTCATGATTGAAATAAATGGTATTATAAATACGAAAACAAAATTGCACTCGTCCGTCACCTGACCGTGACTCTTCAAGATGACTATGAACTATGCGGTCTGCCAACCGAAGATAATGAGTCGAATGACTTTGGTAGCACCAAGGCAACAAGACGTTTGCAGTTCAAGAATAAGGCTTTGCCGCAAAGAAGGCTGCTATGAGAATCTCTTTGTGAATGGATGGTACAATTCCAGATTTAAATAAAATGCTAACTCTTTTAATTTTACTTTATTCTCTAACTCTACAACAACTAACTCTATATCTTTTAACTTCCATTTTTCTTCTTCATAGAGAAATACAATATGTTTTCTTATTTTCACAATATCTTTTGCATTCACAACATTCTCACAACTTCACACTCTTGAAAATATTGTAAAGAAAAGTGGTCGTTTAAGAAATTGTAAATGAATATTCTGTTAAAATAAACACAGTGAAAGTAAAGTGTATTATATAACACATATAACCTTTAACATAACTACGAAACGTATTTGCCGCTATGAGATGCTAAAAATCTTTACAAGCAGTGTTTATTTCATCTATGGTAGGAAGGAACGTTAAAACTTAAAACGACTTTTGTTCTACATTTTATAATTAATTTATTTTAAATTTACGTAAACCTTTTACAATACGCCAAACCTGATCGAATGTGTAAACAAATATTTAAGAAATTAAAATACCTGAAAAAAAATCGTCATTAATGTGGCCAAAAAAATTGGCTTGGTGAATTCCCGTAATAGCTGTTAAACGTTTGTTAAAAGATTTCTGATTTTAGGTAGCATCGTAAAACTTATTCTGTTCCTTAGATTTCGTTTTGACACGATAAAGAAAATTAAAATACAATAAACCAAACAATATTATTAGTTTTTCTTATAGATTTTTCCAAATCATAAACAGCTCTTAGTTAATTTTCAGCTTTTAATAAAACATAGTCTACAAGTTCTATTTACAATTTTTTTTTACATTAACGAAACCCCTACTTCATACTAAATTATGCATTGTATTGCATAATACGCGCAAAACTGAACTTGGAGCGGGAACATCGTTGAGCGGTTATTCTGCAAATATAAGACAACCCAAGTTCAAATTTTCCTTAATATGACTAATGGGCGCGCTATGCGCACCAGATTTTAAAATAAAGTGCATTTAAGCATCACAAATACAATATTCACTAATCAAATTTAAAACTTCCACTTACAATTTTTTTTGCTTTTTCTTTTTAAATATAATTATAGCGATTTTAATACATATAGCATTTTAAATAAATATTTTGGAATTTAAAACGAAAATACATACTACATTTTACATTTTAATATTTTTTGTTAAATAAAACAACATTCACTTTTCTATAAATAAATAGTTACTTAGCAATGATGTGGTTTATGTAATTCTATAATGTGAGATGAGTATTGTCTATAATAGTGGTTTTTTTCTTTCATTCATTCAATTATTTACAATAAATAAATGCCGAACCAAAAAAAGAATTGGTTGAAAACTGAGTCTGCACCAAATATTAAATATAAGCTCAAAAAAAATTTATGGATTATTTGAGGTTGTGATTTTTTTTTTAAAATCTGCTTTAAAGACAGAGAATATGAACTGAAAACTGAAAACCAATTTAACCAGTTTTATATTTTAGTTTGAATTTATTTATTTCTTTTTCAAGTGCAGAGATTTAAGTTTTAGTGCTTGCTTTGTAATGCACTTTCAATTAAGTTTGAGCCTGAAAAAAATTAAACTTATAGGCAAGTTGATGTGATTGGGGGGTTGCTAGAACACGGTTTTTACTCGAGCGTCTTATATCTAGAATAATCATGAACATAAGGCTAACCTACACAACGAATTTACTTCAATGATTTGAAATTATGACCATCTGGCCAATATCTAAGGATCTGAAACTTTATTAGTTCTACCCAAATCTACTTCAAATAGCATTTTTAGGGGAGGGGGCAAATTATGTTTAATTTTTATTTAAT
This sequence comes from Columbicola columbae, assembly GCA_016920875.1. Classification (NCBI taxonomy): domain Eukaryota; kingdom Metazoa; phylum Arthropoda; class Insecta; order Psocodea; family Philopteridae; genus Columbicola; species Columbicola columbae. The sequence goes on from JADMLL010000005.1 coordinate 16,353,679, forward strand.
TAGATCTAATAAAGCAATTATTACTTTGAAACAATCAATGACAAGGAAAACATGGAATTATTTCAAATTACATATACCAATAGTTACTACTAAAAGGTTACTGCTTATTTTGTTTGTTTTAAACTTCCTCCCTGTTTCACTAACATTTATTATCGAATGGATCTGACTGTAACCTAATACTCTCAATTTAATGCCTTCACTTCGAATCGATGGAAATTTTGCTTTTCCGAGTTGGCAGTTCAAAGTTTAGTTGAGAAGATGTTTAATCAATCATGAGCTCGAAATGAACTGAACCCCTTCTCTCGAGACGGTCGTGGTGAATGTTGTGAGCCCAAGCTTTGCATTCAATATTGATGAGGACACCGCCTGGAAGAAAAAATAAATATCGATTGCTGAGCTACATATGAATTGTCTGGAAAGTTCGTGTCCATTTTGACAGAAGGTTGAAACGCAACGCATCTAAGTTTTAGTACATATTTAATGAATAATATAAGTGTAATTCTGTTTCATAACCTTTCTCCATTTATACGGTAACCTAAAAAATCTGGCCTTCCAAATTCTCTCATTCTCTTCAATGTGATTTACTTTTCCGACCAAAGAGATTGATAATGGAAGGTCTGCTAAATAAGGTGGATCGAGTAAAACATTCCAACTAAGCTTTTTTCGGTTTTGTTAGGGAGGCGTGATTGTATAAAATGCTATCCTCAGTTCCCTCAAATGTCTGAACTACCGTTTGTTGGGATATGTATGTCATTTGTTGATTGTAATTGTTATAATATATTTACTGCCTGGTCACTTATTTTTAACGTCAGGCCCACTGTGTCACCTCTTCCAGGCTGTTTAACTTCAGGTTCAATACAGTTAAATTCCATCAAATCGATAAAAAAAGTGCCAAGTATTTTGTTCAAGGAACTCCTAGAGTAGCACCCTGACGGGACAACGGAAAAAAAACCTAATTTATTGTCTTTGGGGATGTTTATAGAACCAAGAGATAAGATTGTCTTGTAATGCTGATCCTGCAAAAGTTCATGAGAAATAGCTCCTAATCAAAATTAGACACTCTCATGCGGTCGGTTCTGTAGTATTGTCAATGTTGTATCTTAACAAATAAACACATGTTTAATCAATTTTAAGGTAGCTTTCTTATTTCGCCATTAAACCGGATTACCGTGGATTACATACCGAAAACCATCTATTTTTTCATATGGAGGATGTTTCCTCAAAGACCTTTCCATATGAAATTAAAACTTTTACTCATACAGCTGTGGCACATTTGCACATAATAAATATGTGTTCCTCCTGCTGTCTGATAATAATAGTTTAATAGTTGAAAAATAACAAAGTTTACCCCTATCTTACCGGTAGGGTATTAGAGGGACTGTCTGATAATATCTATGTAAGCTTCTTCCTGTCTTGCTTTTCTTTCTTCAATTCTCACGCAGCCTAACAATCTCTACATTACGCCTCCTAACAATCTATAATTTCCTCCAGGTTCAGCTTTTGTAGGCGTCTTTCCCTCCATTTCATTTTTAAAGATACACCTCGAGGTGTTTCATTGCTCACTTCGTAGGATACTTACTGACGGGTCTTTCGAAATAAACGGCAACAATCGGGCTGAGATATCCTTCATTGTTTTCGTACGGGAAAAAGTATCCTGGGAATCCACGTTCGGGCATGTAGTTTATGGGTCCAATATTCTCAACATCAGCGGGATTTTCGCCTTCACAAGTCACCCAAACAGTATTAACCTGTAAATTAAAATAATAATGGTTAAGAACATTTCCCAAAGGTACTTGATTAAAACTAAACCTGTCGACATTTCATTCAGGCTATTTGACCTGTCTTTGAATTTACTTATTTTTCTGATTTTATGTTGAAGGTAATAATGTAAAAATTAACAAGTCATCAAGCTTCGTGATGGTACAAAGATGTTTCATTTTTAAAATTAAAAAAAGAAAGAAATTTATTACACCAGTCCAGTCTTTTTCGGCCTGGTAAATTTAGTGTTAAACGGTTATTTATATTCACTAATAAATTATGTAAAAAAAAGATGTAAACTTAATCGCTAACCGATTTAGCATTCCTTTGTTTCTGATCGTGAATGTATCTTTTGAGTTCCTCCGACATCTTTTCCGGCAGATCATCAGTGTTGTTGTAAAATACAGGTTTCCATCCGTAAATCTGTAATAGTAATAAAAAATACAATAAATAAGAAATGTAATCGATAACTGTATTAATTCAATGTTTCAGGTTCCGTCAAGGATCGCAGGACCTTATTCAATTTGAGGAAAATGCAAGGTCCACTGTGTTTGTAGTTGTAAGAATTCTCAGATGTGCAGGGGTGTAAATCTCGGATGTTGACATCGCACACTTTGCCGGGTTGTGGTGGACGATCATAGTCACATTGCTCAATGTTGTGGCTTCCAGGTTGACTTCCTCGTTTTCTGTATTCTAAAAATCCAACAAGCCATCATTAGCTTCAGAAAAATTGAAAAAGGAGGTAAGCAAGGAAAAGTTTTATCGAGTTAGTTACCTTCCAAAAATTTATCCAATTCATCTGTCCAGTGTTTGTAGTTTTTCTCATCGCTGGCTTTGAACCAGATAAGCGTGCTCTCAACGTTTGCATCAGGAGGCATAGGTCGGAAACCAAGTCCTGTAAATGAAAAATATTCTCCAATATTAAAATCGGAGCTTATACATCATTTGACTTGAACCTGACGGCCTATAACTCAAACAGCAATGACCATGGCAACTAATTTCATTAGTAATTGTCGACGTTGACTTTTTCACTTACCGGGATTACTTCCAATAAGGGAATCATCGCCTTGCCATTTGGGTATTTTCGAATCTAGTGTCTGGAAAAATACAACCATCATGGCGGAGAAAAATCCGGCCAAACCAGCGTAGAAAACCACATAAAAGAGAAGGATTTTCCTTAAAAAAAACCAAAAGAAGACAAGAATATTAAAATGACTTTCCTTGTTATAAGTTAAACATTGTGACAAACGACAGAAGTCAACCGTGTATAATTTAAAGAATACTGCTGCAAGTTTTTTTTTGTACAAGGTGGACATTAATATTCGAATGGTCATCAAAGCATTGATGTCGTGACGTAAGGACGTTCCAGCGAAGGTTATGTTAAGGGTAAGGGTGAAAAGAAATACGTGTAGTACGATTTCTTATACTATTATCGATTTTTCAGATGTTCAGCTTTTGCCGAAGGTGTTTCGTGGTTACGAGTCGACCAATGTTTGCTTGACTTATTAGACAGCAGACGGGAGAGTTTTACTCCACTTAGCCATTTTTATCGAGTTTGGATTGTTTGAATGTGGGTCATAAAAATATGTTACAACTTTTGTCTACCTAACTTTAAGCATACGATCAAATATGTCATTTAAAAATGACGGATCGAAACAATATGTATCGATTACTTTCGAAGTTGACCCAAGATTGTAATCATTTTATGTAGGAAAAATATTTCAAATAGATCTTTTTTCATGTTGCTTTTTTAATTGACGTGAGAGTTTTAAAGATGTCAGCAATTGGTCAGTTCGAATGCGAAAGGCAGGACGAGCATTACATTTGTTCTAAATCTTTAAGGCGATTAAATTAGAACTGCCATAACTCAAAGTGTTAAAATTTAGATTAACACGGAGGATTTTTAAAGAGACAATATTTCTCTATCAAGAGGAGTACTTGATCGAGCTCTCAGGACACGATGACCTGACTGCACCCAGGTATAACAGCTAAGCACTGTATTACTGTGTTTGACAAGTTCAAATTGTGGAGTCGTAGCCTATTTTCATTTGTCAGATGATGTTTGAATACCGTACAAATAGAGGGTCAATATCGCATGTAACTGGTTGTAGACGATCATTAATTGAAGGCCGGTTAAAAATAAAACAAATCATTGCAGCCTAATACTTCAACATGAATAAGTTTTTTTAACAGAAGAACTGGATTTCCGTTTGCGCTAGTCGGCGTTTTAAAACTACCCTTCCTTGGCAGAGGATTTTTGAAGTGATCCCATGGATTGATGTGACACGTAACACCAAAACACTAATGAATGCTACAAATGATACAATGATAAAATGATACAAAGAAGACTCAGAATTGTGAAAGTTCTGATTTGGTTAGTTATCTTTGCAAATAAATTTTTGTCGCATAATTTAATAAAACGGACGAATAAACATTCTGTCTACGGGGCCACCGCAACCTGAATTTACGAAACGTTAATTAGGCATCTTAACAATAATTAACAGCATTCAAGGGTCCCAACAATAAAATATAATTAACAGATTTATGTGTTAGTGCTGTGCTATGGCTAACCCATTGTTTTGTATTATTTTTCGTTCGATCAGTTTCTTTTTATGCTTTCGATAGTTTTTGAAAGGCCTAATCCAAAATTTTTGACAAAGATTGAATACACATCTTTTCCTCTTTCCCCAGAACAAAAATCGGTCTATTCAATCTAAGGAACTTTGTTTTTTATCCCCGAGATACGCTTCCACCCTCAAGGCTCAAATATTGTACCTGTATTCCACCTACCCCTTGTAACCTATCATATTTTCCTCGAAGCATCCGTCTCGGTTTCGGCAAATAAAGTTTACTAAGTTTCCTCCGTATCTTAAAAACGTATGAAATGAAGTTTAGCTGCATTATATACATATGTATACACAAGATCAGATCGAAAGCTCAAGAAAGGCAAATACTGAAAGCTGTCTACCAAAAAAAGCTCTCAGATGCCTTTGTGGTCACTGAGTAGTAGCAACTGTATAAGAAAGCCTGTTGTAAGGTCTGATGAGGTACAAAGAAACGGTTAAACTGTTAAAAGTGGGTAGTTTGAAGTGATAGAGCTCTTAGAAGTTTTTCTATAATATCTCAGATAATTACAAAACAATCATGTGACATTTTCCATTGGACATTTTCATCAAATATTGTGTTTTCTGATAATAGAATTATCGGAGTTTGATCAAATTAATTATTAAAAATTTCGAGCTTTAGGTATCGGATAATGTTGAAATTCGTTATTCATTAAGTCCACGGAATAATTGTAATGCCACCGCCAATTTGCTGTTTTTTCCCCATTTTCAGCCATTTCGTTTTTGGTCGATGGCCTAGTTTTATCTTATTTTCCAACTTGAACCTTCTCATTTTGCTTTCCATCATACAATAGTTGCCCTTCTTCCTCCATTTATATTGTTTGCCTCTTGATTGTTATAAAATCAATATTAGACGTTAGAATTCCCTTCTTAATATTTGTTTTATTCATTTTGTGACATCACAAGGCGTGTTTAACAGATTTGACTGACTTCAAATAACGCTTGTCAAATTGGAACCCGTGGCGAGTGATATTTTTAATAATTTATTCAGGAGCCTTAATCCTTGATCTGGACATAAATAATGAAAGAAATCAAGGGGAGGGGAGGTTTAGTTTGGTTCTTTAAATTCAAAGGGTAGAATTTGAAGATCATAATCCTAGGAGGAGTACATTGTTATATATTTATTGATATGACTTATGGGTTTCATAAGCTGTATGCTATGGCAAGCTCTGTCAACCATAAGTGTTCTTTTGTTGTTTTATCTGTATGACTTTTTTCTCGTTTTCGGTACGTGTATATTTCCTTTCTTGTTCTGGTCTATGGTTGATAGTATAGTTTATTAGCCTAATTTACTTTTTGTTTTTACTTGATTAGCTTATAATGGTAAATATTAATTTGATTAGCCTGTACTGTACATAAATATATGATAAAACAAAAATATTTATACAAGTTCGTATAGTATCATAGAAGCTTGTTTTATATGTTATTTATAGAGAGTAGTGTAAAACCAGTAAGGCGTCTAATGTATAGTATGCCACTGTCAAGATACACAAATATAGGGTAACATAGAGTACTGTATAAACCAAGGGTCTTCAACCCGTGGCCCGCCAACGACTACACAAAAATAATTTTTAGAAAAAAAAAAATAAAACTAACATTGACCAACTGCATTGGATTGATTTTTAATTTGTCCCTTTTGTTGATGTTGGCTCAATAAATAAATGTTTTCTACTTGTTTAATCATCCTGACCATTGCCGAAAAAAAAATTCTTATAAAAATACCTATGATGCGGCCCGCTGTGTAGAAAAAAAATTTTTTTTGGCCCTTAATGTGTAAAACGTTGAAGACCCCCTGGTATAAACAGCTCTAGTTTTGTCGTTTTAGTTTGTTTTCAAGAAAATATGAAGAGAACGTTATTGAACGAAAGCTGAGTGAAGACCCATAAAGACTCAGATTTATAAGAATTGTTAAAAATTAATACGAGGATAAATAAAATTTGGTTCATTTATACTTCTTTTTTAGTTTTTCTAGTAGTTTTACAGCTTGTATTTGTAATATTATTATGCATCGTTAAGTCGCTATGTGGATATAATGTTGTAAAATTAATTAGACAGTGTACAGAGTATGTATGCGGCAAAAATAATCTTTTGGAATGCGACTCCAAGAAACTTTTACTCTCAGGATTGTTAAAGGCAGGAGGAAGCTCATTAATTGAACAACACAGCCGCAAAACTTTATTTAGATGTCAAAGATAACTTTCAAACAGTCAACAATTCAAATCAATATCGATTGCTAGAGGTCAGAAATTGACTTCTGTCGTTTTTTTTGAGTTTGAAAACCAGACGTAAAATGATGTGGGTTCTCAAAAATATTCGACGAAAGTCTTCTGGGCGCCTATAGGGGTTCAGAGTTGATTTCAGACAAAAATTTCAAAGGTACACAAATCTTTTAAAATAAATGTTGATTTATTGATTTTTATTGAAAAAAATAAGTTTCCTAATTCTGTGAGTCTGATTTAGAAATAAGTCTTACTATAAATTTTCCAGGGGGTTCATTTCAGGGAGTCTTTCAATCGATTTTAGAAAAAAAACTTTTTTGTTTTGATTCCTGTTTATCCTCCTTACAACTCTTCCAAAATTTTATATATTGTACGTTGTTTTCCAAAGTGTAAAAAATACTGAAACATTATGCAAAAATTATATTTAAAAAGAAAGAAAATGTTATTTTATATTTTAAACCAATTTTCCAATGCGAAGTTAATCCACCACGCAAAGTATATTTAAAACAAAATGGTGAGCTTTACAGTGCAATAGGAGGGCGCAGAAAAGCGAGGGTGCCAGAACTTATCTGCATGTTAACTGTAATTCAAGTCGTCAAGCTAAACATGGGGCTTTTGTGCATTGGAGGAGCTGAAAAGTAAAGTCGTTTTTTTATATCAATTTTTTTCCAGTTTGGGCTTTTCCTGGAACAGCGCCATCTTTTTCTAATTTTTAAGGAAGATGTAGAAAAAAGAGAAATCCGGTTAAAAAATGAAACGTAAAAGACTTTTTTTATATTAAAATCCACATAAAATAATCGGAAAAATAGAATAAGCGAAAAAAAATTTAATTAAAACTTACAGAGGGATAATAATGGCGGCTGAGGCAAAATAGCCTTTCGCTCAAGGTCTTTCCAAGTTTTACCGCAAGAGAAGGGAGTTTGCTCTATTCCTGACTCTCTCTCTCTCTCTTTCTCCTTTTCTCTCTTTCTCTTTCCCATTTTGCCCAAAATGCCACTGATTCGGTTCTCTTTTAAAATCGTCTGCTTTGGCCTTGAACCTTTTTGTACAGACCTTTCAGAAAAAATTTCCTCCCAGCTTCGCACCCATTTGCTTTTCCATTTTTTATTTAATCCATTGGGGGCGGGAGGGGATGATAAACTCATTTTAAGAAATTTGTTCCTTAAAATGTTAACACAAAAATTTTGCAATTTGAAGGTTATAGCTTAAAATCAACCTTAGAAACTTTTTTTTTGGAAATTAGGTCAAACCATTTAAATCGATCAGCTTCTTAAATATGTTGAGGAAAGTGCAACGGAGGAACCATTTACCATGAAAACTAATCTCAGCAAGGCTCATAGGTTTGATTATTGATTAGCGGAAGCAGTTGGGAAAAAGGAAAATTTGGGTGGGGAGAAGCAAGATAAAAAAATATGGCTGTGGAAGGGGGATGATTTTCGGGGGGGGAGGAACCACGGAAAATTCAACATAGGGTTGTTCGTGAAGATATTGCTGAAAAAAGGTTAAAATTCAGTTTGGAAAAAAAATTAGAAAAACTTACCCCAACTAGAGCCAGTTCGTCCAAGGAACTGACTCGTTTCCGAATTCCATAAAAATTTTTTGAACGACTCCCATTTTCCCACTTTCGGAGGTGGAGTGTAGAACTGCTGTTCCAAAGGTTTGTTCTTTTCCGTCATTTTCGACTAGCACCGGTTAAACAAGATAATTAAGAAAAAAAAAGTGGCCCTTCAAAATCGGATGAAAAAGAAGGGTGCAACTCCGGTTACTGGCTGGGATATTATAGATCGTGTGAGCTGATGAGCCCTTTGACCAGAGCACTTCTACCGCGCATACACTGCCACATCCGTTTTTCTTTCGAGCAATGTCTTTCGCCATCTATTGCCATAACCCGCCAACCAAACTCATCGATCGCGTTTTGCCTTGAATCCCTTGAAAATATCTCCTCGTAAAAACGAGGCCAGTTAAAAATTGTATTAAAATCAGACGTTAGAATAAAGATAATCTTAATTTCTTTTATTTAAGGAAAAATTGTAACTGAACTTTTTATTGTTGTAACATGCAGTTTGTCGGTTTAAACTCAACCAGTCAGAAAACATGGACGAGCTGGCGCCATGAAAGGAGCGGATTTTCAATCCTAAAAATACTGGATAAGAGAACTTTAATTACACATTTTATGTTTCAGTTTCATTTTTTTTAAGGAAATATTTTTAAAATATAGAAAACTAATTGTTTTTTCTTTATTTATGAAATTTATTACGAATTTTAAACGAGTATCAAAGTTGGGGAAAGCGGAAATAAAAGAAAATTGCGAATGTGGCGCTGCCGAGCGGAATAAAAACAAACCTTTATTTAGCCTTAATTTATTTTTGTTACCCATCTATAAGAAATGAAGTTAATTTATATTCAAGCCACTAATCCCCAATAACTACATTATGTGGTGCACTCATGATTTTATATATATATATATATAATTCTTTTGCGAAATATAACAATTTTCTACATTTATATTTCATTCATGAAAAATAATTTTCAGATTTCATCAAATCCTTTTTGTATTGTGAGGATGTGTTGGTCTGAAGTGCTTCAAGGGGGCCCTGTCATCACTCAAAAGATCAATGGATCTCACATACTCTTTGAGACCCATCGTCCAGCTAGGACGGGGAGTACTATACCCCTCTACGAAGCCTTTAACGGTGAACTATGATCTATTATTTTTGTGTAGTCGTTGGCGGGCCGCGGGTTGAAGACCCTTGATCTAATAAAAGATCCTGGATTGAGGGAAACTGGTAATGAACTGGACCATCAGTTACACTAGCAGCTTCGGAAGGGGACGTATCGACCATCAAGCCGCCGCATGGTATGGAACTCAGTCAATGAGTGCAGGGGCTGTAAATAATTGTTCACTACTTCCTGTACCCCTTCCGATATCCATTCAGGGTTTAAGCAAATCGGCAAAAACCTACATCCTCACCCCCTAAAAATGAAGGGCACTAGGGAGTTTCCCCTAACTAAAAAGGATGAAGCTGATCTATGAGGTGCTCAAAATCTTATATAAAACTTTACAAAACTACATAAAGTGGTTGTAAGTAGTTTCTTATACATCTCGAGCCATTGGTGGCCATTTTTACCCTAATTCGTCGAGGCAGGTCTTCACAGCCTGTGTGACCCTTTTGTTACTCTTTAAATGAAATACAAAATAAAAAGTATCAGTATTGGAATAAAGAAAGGTACATCTAAATACTTAATCTATATTAGGTCTACCGGAAAGTCCTGTCCGATAATGTAACAGCTTGAACACAATTGTGCATATTTGGCTCTCTCTTTTCAGTACTGAATGTGCACATATATATACATAACATGTTACATTACTGTTACATTATCGGACAGAACTTTCCGGTAGACTTAATAACTTTAAAATAAACTTTAGAGTTCATTTCCATCCCAAGTAAGTAATTGTGCAGCCTACCACAAATTTTGTAAAAATTTGAATTTTTTAACAGTAAGAAAGTGTAACTTGCAGTTTTTAAACTGTGTAAGGTGTCTTTTTCCCCAAAGTATTTTATTCCTTTGATTAAAAGACCATTTAATAATGTTGAGACATTTTTTTTAGGTATAGTAATTTTTGTTAAGTTAACAAAATAAAAAACTTGAGGGTAAAAGACTAATTTCACTCCTCTGCTTTTTCAGTATTAGCTGGTGCAAATTTCAATAAACTTGTAGTTAATCTATAAAACACTAAACAAAATAAAAAAGAAATGAAAAAATAGCAAATTTAATATTAAAAAAAAATTTTAATTTAAACATAATAAGTACCATCAACTTTAGCGCAATTTTTTCAATAGTAAGATTTCCTTTGTCAATAAAGCAACAATTACTATTTAAAATAATGAATGGCTGTAGTTTTGATCTTTGCAGATTTTAATTCCACTGTTATGACATACTGCAACAAAAAATAAAATTAATTTAATGACATAACAGGCACTAATTAAATAAGATTGAAAGAAAACACAAGGAAAAATTTTAAAGATTGTGTCATACTTGGCAACTTCTGCCTATAGATTAAGGTTTTTATTGTAGCGATTGTCGGGCCTACCCGTCTGGGCAGTAGTTTCCGGGGTGCTCAAGAATCGTTCAATCTTAATTACGGTCCCTGTGAATAAAATGGAGGAAGGAGGGAGGAAAAAACGAACATTGGATCTCAGTGAGAAACTAACTTACAAGCAACGTTTAAAATTCATCTTCATTTTAACCTTTCTGATAATTTAGTTAAACAATTTTTAATTTAATTTATATTTTAAATTGTTTACCCTTCTCGGGCATTACAATTATTTAGTGAACAATACAAAAACAAAGTGACACAATGACAAGAGTTTTTGTTGCACAATGGCGAGTGTAAATACAAATAAATGGATATACAAATGGGAAACAGAAGAGGACAATAACACAGGCTCTGGGTAGAGCTCTCAGGCTCTGGTTTTTCCCTCAAATCCCCCGTTCCTTTACACCCCCCCAATCATATGCCATTCTCCATCATCCTCCCTGGCCCGATAGTGCATAACCTCTTCGTACCCTCCCTGACCGATTGCCCCTTCATCCATCCAAACGCAGCCATGCCACCCCTGCTCTGGCCCCCCTCTTCAGTGCTTTTACATAAGGAGTTCCCCTTTCTAATCCCAACTCCCTTACCAAGCCCTGGGCTTTACTTCGGTCCAGCATCATTTTGGCATAATTGGTATTTTCCTCCCCTAAGGTCGTCCTCAAGTCCTTTTTAAATTTTCTTAATTCACCTCTTCTTATCCAGACCCCTTGTAGTCTGAGTTCCTCAAACCTTTTGGAAACCCTTATAGACCACTCCACCCCTTTTTTAATTCCTTCCTCCAGACACTTTTTCTGAATTTCTCTTTCACCCCCCATCTATCTTGACCTCCAAATATATTTTAGCTACCTTTCCTCCAGACCCACACTCACTTGATCCTTACCAGCTTCCCAAAGTACCCCCTCATTTAAGGTTCCTTTTCCCACCAGTTAAATAATTTAAGTGGATTGTTTTTTGTGTTTATGTTGGACAATATTTTACTTTTAGGTCTAATTTAAAGCAACCTGATCATATTCCTTCAATATCTTCAAGTCAAAAATGAAAATTATATAAGGTATTGACAAAAATTATGAAGTAACTTTTTAAAAACTAACCTTTCAATAAGTGATGCCCTCATGGCAGTCGTAATTGCAGATGGTTGTGCTTCATTTAGTTTGAAAACACTTTCAATGACTGATATCTCTGTTGATGTTGTGTCCATTCCACAAAATGCACACCAATCATTTACAACCATGCCTGCTGCAATAACATCTGAACCCCTGTTTACTGTCCCTGCCTAAACATGATAATTTTTTAATGAATTTTGCGATTAACAACTTCAGCTTTCTCAATGAAAATTAAACAAATCAAATTAATCATGAGACAAAATAAATTATTAAGCTGTGCAACATCTCTAACACTCTGATAACGTAACAAAACAAATACTGTTGCACATTCAAGGTTAATTAAAATCTACAATTAAATTAATCACTTACAACTAATGGAACTTGCAGCAATGAAGATAATTCATCTTGATCCTGAGTTGATGTTTTTGGATGAACTAAACCCCCATTATTTGATAATATGGTATATGACCCAACTAAGACATTTGAAGCTACTGTATGCCGAAACACTTCCACTTGTAATACATCTGATAAAATTTCTTCAGTTTCTCTATCTAAATCGGGATGAACTAATGCTACATAATCATTACAAGTAATGACATTCCCTAAAGCTGACAACCTTTCTTCAACCCTTTGAATTTTAACTGAATCTGGCAGTGAATTCCTAAGATGTTGAAGCTCAGTATCAGTTGTTGTGTTTGGCACTAATAAACCATTTTTGTTCCCCACACACATGCGACCGATTATCCTACATCCACCTATGGAAGAATGTATGACAGGTATTGTATCCGCTAATTCAGCTTCAAAGACACTGAAAACCAATAGAATCATTAAAAATTTGGGAGACACCAAAGTAAAACATGCAGCAATGTTAAGGGTTAAACCTGGAGGCAATGTTTCGCAATGAAGGAAAATTCAAGCCCGCAAAAAAGGAATTCTCAAAGACAAAATTTCATGCTATGCATGAATCTGAGAACAAATATGAATTTAAACTTACTACAATTATATAGTTGGTGTCAATAAAAAGAATAATAATTTCATTGCACAAAAAAAAGCAACGCACCCGGTAGCCTAAACCGACAACGTGCTTGAAAATTAAATACCTGTAAAAGTTTTCAGAGCCTCCGATCGCAACGAGGCAATATGTATTAGTTAGCTTAGAAAAGACTCCAACTTCATTATTGTTTTCAAACTGAACTCTAACAGCCATAATAAAACACAATCAGTAATTTTGTGGAAATCAAACTATTAATACAACTGTACGAATGAAAGTAATTTCTTATTTCTAAGACGCGGAAATGATGACGTCATCATATCTATGACGTATTCGCGTCTTCTGCTACTACTCGGCTTGAATCTGTAAACAACAGGACTTATCGTTGTACAAAAAGTAGGGAATTCTTAACCTTTGATAAATATAGTTCGAAATGAATATAAATTCGTTTTCAACGTTTTTTTAAAGCTTATTTGGTAGTGACGCAGGGCTATAATTATCAAGTAGTAAAATTAAAAAGACTATTGTCATGAACGAAACCATTTACCGTCTATTCCGTTATTGAGTGAATTTAATTTTATGTTAATTCTGTCTCGTACCAACTAATTTTGTGCTTTAAATTATTAGTGCAAATGAATGTGAAAAGCTAAAAATCATTTTCATAAGAAAAACTGAATAAGTGAAACGTCTGGTTTTATGATTCAGCAAAAATACTATAAATTTGAAATTTTTTTTTATAGTTCTTTGTAATTGTAAGTTTGGTGGAATTTATTAGTGAATGTTCAGAAGCATTAAAAATTCTATTCCTTAAGATAATTAATTTTTTAAAAATATGGTGTTATTAACCATGCTAGCCATTTTGTTTTTACTTGCTCTACCATTTACATTTATAACTTTAAGATTTTTTTATTTAATAGTTTTTAGATCAAAAAGTCCTTTTTTAAAAAAAAAAGCAAGAACTATAATTATAATGGGTTCAGGAGGTCACACAATGGAAATGGTTATGCTGATGAAAACCCTTGATCCTAATTTATATGAACCTCGTTTGTATATGGTGGCTGATGTTGATTTTTCTAGTGAACACAAAATTAAAGAATTAGAAAAGGAATTTGGAAAAGTTTCTGGATCAAAATATGAAATTGTGAAAATTCCCAGAAGTAGATCTGTTAATCAGCCTATTATGTCCAGTATAGTTTCAACACTTCATGCATTTCTTTCATGCTTCCCAGTTGTTCATTCTTTTAAACCAGATGTAATTCTTACAAATGGACCTGGAACCTGTGTTCCAGCTTGTATAGCTGCATTTGGTATAAATTGTGCATACAATAAAGAAATTAGAATTGTATATGTAGAGAGTATTTGTCGTGTTAAATCTCTTTCATTAACTGGAAAAATTATGCTGTATATTGCTGATTTGGTGTTTGTGCAATGGAAGGAATTAAACAAACTATATCCAACCACTATACTATTGAAGCAACCTCTTTGATTTGTTTCATTTATTGTTATATAATTTTTTTGTTGATATTTGGTTGATTATTAAAAACAAGAAGTATTTAAATTTCATTTTCACGTAATAAGACTGGGGAAAAAAATTAACTGAAGTAAAATTTTAAAGAAAATAAAATTTTCAGACAAATGAAAAATGGCTTTGAAAGGAATACAAGTTTTGGAACTAGCTGGCTTGGCACCTGCTCCTTTTTGTGGTACAATTTTGGCAGAATTTGGAGCCTCAGTCATTAGAGTTGACAAGGTAAGGAATGCTTTTAATGATATATTGTTTTTAAATTTTGGCCTTGTCACTACAAAATTTTCTTACCCACAAATTGTACTTTTGTAATTTTATTTTGTTTTGTTTAGGTCACATCTTCTGGTGCAGTAGATTGTTTAACAAATGGTAAGAAGTCGATAGCCCTTAATCTGAAGAATGAGAAAGGAAGAAATGTATTTAAGAAGCTGTGTTCAAAAACAGATGTTTTGATCGAACCATTTAGAAAAGGAGTCATGGAGAGCCTTGGATTAGGTCCAAATTCGTTGATGGCTGATAATCCACGTTTAATATATGCACGATTGACCGGATTTGGACAATTTGGGCTTTACTCAAGAATGGCTGGTCATGACATTAATTTTTTGAGCATTTCTGGGGTGCTCTCATTTTTGGGGCGTAAAAACGAAAAACCAACACCCCCAGCAAATTTGCTTGCAGACTTTGGAGGAGGTGCACTTACATGTGCATTGGGAATAGTTTTAGCCTTGTTGGAAAGAAACAGATCAGGTAAAGGACAAATTGTGGATTGTTCAATGGTTGAGGGAGCTGCTTATCTGGGTAGTTGGCTCTTCCGGTCTCAAAACCTACCAATATGGGGCAATGAAAGAGGCAACAATTTGTTAGATACAGGAGCCCCTTTCTATGACACCTATGAAACACTAGATGGTAAATATGTTGCAGTGGGAGCCTTGGAAAATCAATTTTATAACATATTGATAGACAAATTACAGGCACCTGAACTGAGAAATCAATTCTCAGATTATGATACCAAAAGAGAAGTTATTAGCAAAATATTTAAAAGCAAAACTCGAGATGAATGGTGTGAAATATTTGATGGTACTGATGCATGTGTTACTCCTGTTCTGGATAAGTCTGAAGTTGTTGAGCATCCTCACAACAGAGAACGAGAAAGTTTCATTTGTCTAAATGATGATAACATTGTTGTTCCAAATCCTGCACCGCGATTAAGCCGTACTCCAGGTATCTCAACAGCCAACTGTCCAAGAGTTGAAAATGGATTTGACACAAAGGAAATATTGGTAGAATTGGGCTATTCCAAGGAAGAAATTGCCACATTTATATCAGATGGCGCTATTAAAATTGTTACTTCTAAGCTTTGACATAATCAATTCAAGACAACTCTATTGATTAAGTATAAATAGAACACTGCTCAGTGCACTCATTTTCATTGTCAAGTGGAGCCTCAAATCTTGCAATCAACTAAATATAACAAGCTACTCATATTTTCGAATAGTTGAACAAATCTTGAAAGGACAGGCTTAACAATTATGGTGTTTACAAAACATGCTTTATTAGCATTCCAATACTGAATCTGTGAGCTAAGCATTTTGCAGCAACATGATTGGTCAGACAAAGATTGGGCATAAGAATTTTAAGCAACACAGTTAACCATTTCATTATCTTGAGGACAAAACAGTTTTGAATTATTGTATTTTTAGAATTGTTCTCCAAGGAAGTTTTACAGAGGAAGAGAAAAACTAACTACTTTCAAAGTACAGTCAATTCAAAGCAGCCTCTCCAATATTTGTAATTGCTGAACTGTAATACTAGTGTTAGTAAGTAAAAAAATTGAATGAAAATACACAGTGACACAAAAAGAAAGTAAAGGAACAATTATTATTATCAAAGAAATATTTATTTTGGTAAATTTGTGAATTGAGGCTTCACTTCATTTAAAAATTATATTAAAGTACTGAAAAATTTTATTTATTATATTAAAAATTTATTTTGTGTGATTAAGCATTCAAACATAAAATCATTCCAAATTGTTTTTTGGTAAAACATATATAATGTATTTGTGGGTGTGTAATTGTGCGAATATTATTATCAGAAAAAGAAAAAATTCACATATTTTTTTAAAAATTGAATCAATGTAAACATTTATGAATATTAAAAAAAATATTTTTCATATTTTCAAAACGTTTTTGATTTTATGAATGGTCTGTTCCCCAAATAAATACCCCCTCTAAAGCTAGCTTGACTATTTATTGTCGTAAACTTGGAGACAAGTGACAATTAACTATAGGATAAAAATAAACAAATAAATATTTTTCTTGCGTGGAAAATTTCCTAAAACATATCTTAAAACATTAGTCTGAATCTTTATACAGCAAAATGTACTAATTCGGTTTATGGTACACCTCAGTTTATAAATCTGAATCTATAAAATTATTCAAGCTGTCCAGAAACTCTAGCCAGTGATTAAAACCCTCATCAATTTTCGATATTTCCAGAAAACTTTCATCCCTTTCCATCGACCTCAACACAGGCAGTAATTGTTTCAAATCAAACTTCATGTGATTTTCACCAAGGCTCCAGTTCCCATACACCAAAATATTTTCGTTCAACTTCAAAGCTTTGATGCGCCTTTTGGCTGTTTCCACAAGGAAATTATAGAAAGACTGATAGTTGAATCCAAACGAAGCAGAAAGAACAAGTTGACATTGGGACAACCAATTTTCCATTTCTTTACAATCAGATATTTCTTTCATTACATCTTCCAAGTTTCTTTTCAATGATTCCCATACGTGACGAACGTTGCAACCATTTATCCAGTTATGATTGATTGAAATAGTATCTTCCTGGAAAGTCAAAAAAAATTTTAATGCACTACTTTTGAATGTTTATGAATAGTTTCATGAGCATTATGTAGTCTGTTTGCCCGAAAATCAGTCTAATGCTTCAATTTATTCTTCTATCGATGCCCTGATAAAAAAAATGAAATTTTCCAATATAAACATTGTTTAAGATCTGACTTGTAAAAGTTTTATAAACAAACTTTATCATAGTTGTTTTTATCATAACTGTTTCAGAGCCAAAATTAAACTCAAATTATCCGAAACATGCAATATTGTTGTCTGATCAATCAAAAGAAAAGTGCACATGGTTCTCTACAGGGTTTTCAGGTTTTCTTGTTAGAAATCAATCAATGCCCGAATTCTTCAATCATAAGTCAAAATTCAGTCTCTCACAGGTAATAGACACAAAGTTAAAAAATTTAAGTCTAAAGAGTTTGTTTTCTCTTATTTTTTAATTAACACATTACCCACATTATTTTTTCTTACTGTGTGTTGCCAGATTTTGTGTTTGCCAAAAATTTCTTTCTTTATTAAATAAAATGAACACTAACCAGGTTCCAAACTTGATGGTGCCAGCCAGATGGTACAAACAGCCCCCATCCCTCTTCTTGAATGACTTCAAAAACTGGAAATTTGTCTTTAAGTTCTCTTGAACTGACTTTTGATAAATCTATGTCATATTGTAAATTTCCCAAATCATCCCTAAAATGATCTTCTTTTCCTGGTGGAATGAGAATCCATTTCTTTCGACCACAAATATTAACTGACCAACTGTAGGATGTGAAAACATCCGCGTGAAATGGTGTCCTAAAAGAAGGGTGAGAGTATTACTTCAAGACAATAGTAATTACAGTGGAACCTCCCATAGCGAGAAATTCGCATAACGAGCAATTTTTGGCATAATGAGCGACATCTACATGGGGAATCCCCGGACCGGTAGAGAAAAAGACTTCCGAACTTCAAATCGGGGCAGATCCAAAGTTAAATCTTTCTTTGCCTGTCTTATTTTCTTTACTACAGCCCAAAAGTCTTTCATTTCCACTTTCAATCATTCTCACATTCATATCGTCTTAGCCACTATTTTCTTTTTTTCCTTTCTTTCCAAACCATGACTTCCATCCCAGATTCTGTTTCCACTTTTTGAATTAGAACACACTTTTCAATATGAGGGATTAATTCACAAAGAACAATCTTTTGAAATGAGAGAAATGCTGAAAGCAAAGTGGAAAGTGTAGCTTCGTATATTGAGAAGTATCACCCTAAATAAGACAGTAGTCATGCGCCACGAAATACTTCAATGATAATGCGGCCTCACATTTTTATGAAATTTTGAAGCGTCGGTAAAGACAAAGCACTCTAGGCTGCTGTGCATTAAAAATAAATTAGGTACATAACTAAGAAAATATGATTAATGTCATATTTGACCACCATTTTTATGTATTTTTTTGTTTAATAAGTGCTAAACATAGATTGTATTCGGGGTTTTTGGTCCGGCCTGGAACGCATTAATTTGTTTTACATTGTTTTATATGGAAAAAGTTGTTTCGCATAACGAGCAAAACTCCAGAATGAATTAAACTCGTTATGAGAGGTTCTACTGTACTAAAAATGAAGAAAGAAAAGAGAAGATTAAGCAAAAGTTCAAGTAGTGTTTATTCTCTCTTTCAAAGAAGAGAAAATGGTACAATTAGGAAATACAGATTGAAATGAACTGAGAGATTTTTGAGTTATTCAGGTACATATACACAAACATCATTCATACTTCTTTTAAGATATAGACCATATGTGAGTGAATAATTATTTCATAATTTGTATATCTAGGTGACTCTTTTCCTAATAAAATTTCAAAATCATCACAAATCAATATCAAAACTCATTTTTTACTCTTTTCCCTATTTTGTCAGTGTGAATCCACACCACTAGTAACTCTTCTTTAATTTTCTTCTCTTTATTTATTTGTTATCTTCATTTTAACTATAATACTTTGAAATGATTGGTCATATTCTAATTATGTAATTAATTTTTTCAATACTCTCTAATTAAAAAATTAAAATAAAGGCCGTTGAAAGTCAAAACTCACCAAGAGCCTTTTGGTCCAATATATACAAATCGGTAATCGTCGTTTAGGTGTGTATTATTATCGTAATATTCATTCAACCAGTCTGAAGCAAAATAAATTGGAACCCTGTAAACTTCTTCTTTAGGGAAGTTCTTCATAAAATGCCAATCTTTCAAATACAAACAATCTACTAATGACTGTGATTTTTTACACTCTTCCCAGTAATCCAAATAATCAAATAATTTCATGGAGCATTTTTTTTGAACATTAAAGTCTCGTCTTCTACAATTTGAAATAGGAACTTCTTTGTTTGAAAATTTAGTTTTGAAATATTCAACGTCCAGCGTTTTATCTTTAATCCAATTAGTAATACAAGGCCAATCCTTACAGATATCTTTAATAATACAGGGTTTGTTGGTAAGTAAATACGACTCAAAAAAATCAGAATAATCTAAACTGATATCAATTACATTGATTTCAGCTAAATCTTCATTGGAATTTATAGGCTCCAAGTTTGAGCTCTTAATCTCCAATATTTCAGTTGTTTTGAAGTTCTGCATTTTATCTGAAAAAGACCAAATTTGTCCACTATAATATAATATTACAAATATTTTCACTTATACAATACAGCCATATTTAGGAAATTCAGGAATTTTGATTTTGTTTTAAAAAAATGCAAATAAAACAAAAAATATAATTGTGCTTACTCAGAAAAGCATAAGAAGCTATGAGCTGCTCCAGATCCTACTACTTTAATTCTGTTATTTCCTACAAACTCAGGAAATTCATAAGGCACTTTGACATTGTGATAACTCCCATTTCCACAGTTTCCATGTTCATTCCATCCCCAAGTTATAATTTTATTACTTTTTGTTAAGATGACAGAATGATGGGAACCAGTTTTGATTTGTTCAACTTCTCCTATGTTTTTCACACATTGAGGCTTCCATGAATGTTTTCTCTTTTCCCCTAGTTGTCCAAAATCATTTCTTCCCCAACTTATTATGCATCCATTATCTATTACAATAAAATTCATATGTGACAATCAAGAATTTTCAAAAGATTTTTGGTTCAATTTCAGGTTTTCAAGTGAGTTTGAAAGGATGCATAAAGTTTAACACATTCACTTGTGCCATGCACCACAAAGAAAATTAGAAGATTCAACACTTATAGGATTAGGCTTCTGAAGCATATAACTCAGATTTTAAAAATACCTGACCTGTAAGTACAAGGTTGTGAGCCCATCCAGAGAGCAAATTATTTACTTTGTTAGCTTGTAAAGGTAAATCAAACTCTTGTGGGGAATTAGCAACTGAAATAATTTTAGGATCAATTCCTAATTGTCCATGTTTATTATTTCCCCAAGAATAAAACTTTCCATTTTCAGTTTTTGTGACACAATGACACTCTCCACAAGCTATGGCTTCACAGTCCTTGATACACTGTACTGAAAAAAAACTATTATTATTATACTTTGAGCTTGCTATTAATAAATTCAAAGACAAAATAAAATCACATACCCTGTGTAAAGCTATCAACTAAAACTGGCACATTAAGATTCAAACAAAAACCAAGTTGTCCTTTTCTCCCATAGCCACAAGTGTAAAGTAAACCATCTGAACTTACAATGGCAGAGTGCCTTAAACCTGCACTTAAAGCTATAGCTTTCTTCTCAAAAATTTTCAGTGGTGCACTCAAATGCAAAACCTTTTTCACTGGCATACCCAATTGTCCAAATGAATTAGAACCCCACCCAAACACTTCATAATTTTCAGTAAGTGCTAAATTAAAGTCCCAGCCACATGTAATTTTACTAATTTTAATAGGACAATTTATTGATTGAAATATATTTACTGAGCCTACAGCCAAATCTTTACCCAACTGCCCCTTGTCATTATCACCACAGGTATATACTTCATTGTCATTTGTCAATAATACAGTGTGTTTTCCACCACCAACAATATCCTTTGCTTTAATACTGATACTGATTTCAGTAGGAAGTAATTCTTGCTCTGAAAAAGTCCCTAGACCTAACTGGCCATGTGAGTTACTACCCTAAAATCAAATTTTAAGTCAAATACAAAAGAAATTAATTCAATGCATTTACAATATAATAACACTAACCCAAGATAAAATCATGTCACGTTCTAGATGTAAACATAACCTAAAAGTGTTTAAATCTTGAGGTTTTTTTCTAATCACAGAACACACCACACTTTTACACTCAAAAAACTTGCATCATAATTCAGTGTTTTATAAGAAATCTGTGGTGTAGTGGTTAAAGTACCAAATCCTCTTGTATCCCGTTGTACCTAAAAAGGGTGGAAAATAGGATTAAAACTCAACTATAACTATAGTTCAGTGTTTTACATTTTGTAAGACATAAATTTGTTTTTTTGAACATACATTTAATCAATGCTTCTTTTTTTTTGTTTTACTTATTTTATTTTTTGATCAGAAAAATCAGTTTCCAGGTCATGATTAAATCTTCGAGTTGATTTAAAACTGACATGTAACTATTGATTGCTTAAAAAACGAATATGAATGTTCAACAATATTTCGCGATTGAATTTTTTTTATTAAAAACTCATCAAGTTTAAATTCAAAAAAAAAATTTTTCGAATGAGAGACAGAAAAAAAATTTTGAAGATTGTTGTAGTTATTATTTACCCTATGGAATAAAGACGTGGAAGTAGACAGTATTTTTGTTTTTATACGTCTATGTCTTTTGCCACTTAAAATTAACCAATTTTAAGTGCTTGGTTGTTGTATAATGCATTAGAAAAAACATTTACCATTATGGAAGGTAATGATAATAAGCGTTATTCACTAACAATTCAGTATTTAGGATTTGTTATATACTTTGAACATTTATTTTTTTGTACAAATTTCCAATCGGCTGGTTTTGTTATATTGTAGTAACTTTTTATTATGGGGTGTCAACATTTTTCAAGTTTCTTATTATTGTAATTTTTTCTGTATTAGTTTTAGATAATTGATAAACAAAATGTTAATCATTATTTGGTTGTCTACTTTAATTTCCCTTACAGTGTTTTTCGTGTCAGATTCAGATCTTTGGTAATTTAGAAAAATCATAATTTATAGGTTATTTTAACAAGATCTTGTGCAGGAAATGGTGTACACTCTAAATGAATTGTTAAACAATTTAAAAAAAAAATTGATTAAGAGGTTGATTCACATTCTGATTCTCCTCAGCAATTAAAAGTCAAAATTGTGGAAAAAAGATTGTTATGTCAAAATAATTGCTTATTATTGCAAAATGATTGGAAAAATGGTTTGATTTACTTAACTTTAACCTCAAAGCTAAATAATGCTTGAAGACATGTTTCTTGTAGATTTTGTTTAAATTCAAAATATATATGTGTGTAATGAAAATTTTAAAGCCAGTTTGTAAAGGCAACTTTCAAATGATAAGGTATTTGACAGTCATTGCATTATTTCATAGCAAGTCTTAACAAGACAAGTTTTTATTGTTAGAAAATGTTGAAGCTTTATAATTAATTGTAAAAATGAAATTTTATGACAGGTTTGTCAAATATTTCTTGCTCATTGTCAGCAAGCTAGTTGACAATCTCACATAATTTTAATTTTGCTTTCAGGAGAGTTAATGACTGTCACCAATGGACTACAAACTTCAGAAAAATCACCTCTTCGATCTAGGAGTAATAGTAAAGATTCTGAAAAATCAGATCATAGTTTAGGTGAAGATAATAATTCAGAGATTAAAGACAATGAAGAAAAATATGAAGATGACAAATGTCAATCTGAACTGCCTATTGATCATAAAGGAATTGATTCTCCTGATATTGAGAAATCAGGTTATGTGGAAGATTGTGAAAAAGGTTCTAGGAGTAGGTCTCACAGTAGGAGTAAATCAAGAGAAAAATCAACTGAGTCTAAAAGATCTGGAAGTGGTTCACCTGCATCTCGGAGATCTAGGAGTGGTTCAGCTGGGTCAGATAGATCAAGAAATGGTTCTGTTGTGTCAGAGAAGTCAGCAAGTCCTGTCAAGATGAATAAGTCACAGAGTGGTTCTCCTGTAGCCAACAGATCAAGGAGTGGTTCTGTTGCATCAAAAAAATCCAGAAGTCCTTCAAATGAGATAAATAGGTCAAGAAGTGGTTCAACTGGATCTAAGAGGTCAAGAAGTGGTTCTGCAGCTTCCAAGAGATCAAGGTCACGAAGTGGTTCAGCAGTATCTAAGAGGTCAAGAAATGGCTCTGCAGGTTCTAAAAGGTCAAGAAGTGGTTCAGCAGTATCTAAGAGGTCCAGATCAAGAAGTGGTTCAGCAGTATCTAAAAGGTCAAGAAGTGGTTCAGCAGTATCTAAAAGGTCAAGAAGTGGTTCTGTAGCATCTAAAAGATCAAGAGGTGGTTCTGCAGCTTCTATAAGGTCAAGAAGTGGTTCAGGAGCTTCTAAGAGGTCAA
Source organism: Columbicola columbae (assembly GCA_016920875.1). Lineage (NCBI taxonomy): Eukaryota > Metazoa > Arthropoda > Insecta > Psocodea > Philopteridae > Columbicola > Columbicola columbae. Next base: position 16,377,345 of record JADMLL010000005.1, read on the forward strand.
GAAGTGGCTCTGAAGTTTCTAAGAGGTCAAGAAGTGGCTCTGCAGCTTCTAAGAGGTCAAGAAGTGGCTCTGCAATCTCTAAAAGATCAAGAAGTGGTTCTGCAGCTTCTAAGAGATCCAGATCAAGAAGTGGTTCAGCTGGATCCAAAAGATCAAGAAGCGGCTCAGTAGTATCAAAGCAATCAAGAAGTGGGTCTGCTGGATCCAGAAAATCAAGAAGTGGTTCTCCTGCATCTAAGAGATCAAGATCAAGAAGTGGTTCTCCTGCATCTAAGAGATCAAGATCAAGAAGTGGTTCTAGAGCTTCAGTTCGGTCACGCAGTGGTTCAAGAGCATCTTCTCGATCTGGAAGTGGTTCGCCCAAATCCAGATCTCGTTCAAGATCTGGCTCGAGGTCGGACTCAGAAACGGTGGCACGAAAAAGAAAAATTCTGTCGGATTCTGAAAATGAAGATGAAGGTGTTCCAAAAAAGAAAGCCAATTTGTCTGATAATGAGGCGGAAGAAACTGCTAAAGATGACCTCGAAGAAAATGCTTTGAAAGACAAGAACGAGGAAAACGAAGGTGCAAACGAGGCTTTTGGAGAAATACTGCCTGCTATATCAGACGATTCAGATGATGGTGCCGATCCTAGTCGCAGGTAGTTTTGCATCATAACACAATCTTTTAACAGGGTTTTCTTTCCGTTAACCCAAAGCCTAACTTTTATATAATCATTTCAGCCCCGAATTATTGTCAGATTTTGACTTGATGCTTCAGAAGAAAAAGGAAGAGCAAACAAAAAGAAGAAAACGTAAAGACATAGATATAATTAACGACAATGACGACATAATTGCCCAGCTAATCAGCGACATGAAAGCCGCTGCTGAAGTAAGTGAAAGTCAGACACAACAACGGGCATCACTTGCAATTTACAAGATTCATTTAATTTTCTTATTTTATAGGAGGACAGGAAATTGAATCATGAAATGCAGCCAGCAACCAATAAAATAGCAATGTTACCAACTGTCATGTCGCAGTTGAAAAAGCACGATTTGCAGTTGGCATTCATCGAGCACAATGTTTTATCTGTATTAACGGATTGGCTGGCCCCCATGCCGGACAGAAGTTTGCCGTCGTTAAGAATCCGCGAAAACATTTTAAAATTATTGAGAGAATTCCCACGAGTGGACCAATCTACGTTAAAACATTCGGGAATTGGAAAAGCCATCATGTATCTGTATAAACATCCAAAAGAAACAAAAGAAAATAAAGAAAGAGCGGGTAAACTGATTAACGAATGGGCCCGACCAATTTTTAACTTGTCAACGGATTTCAAAGGTTGGTATGAGATTGTAATCGTAAACTTTATTAGAGGCTGATGGATATTGAAAAAAACTTGTCAGCTATAAAAGTCAAGGCTTTTTTTGAAAATTGGTTTACTTTTCTTAGCAATGACTCGAGAAGAAAGATTACAACGAGATTTAGAACAAAATCCCAAAAGACATCGTTCGTCGAACGACTCTTCTTCTGCGGGGGACAAAGATATTAGTAAAGTTTTCAAAGATGATGGAAAGCCACTAAGACCAGGAGACAAGGGCTGGGTTGCAAGAGCAAGAGTTCCTTTACCTTCAACTAAAGACTATGTAAACAGGCCAAAGTGGAAAGTAGATACTGACATAAGTAGGGTAAGTTTTGACCAAGTTGAGTTTATCGATACTTAGTCAATAATGTTGATGACATTAGGCTCCAATCATGTGTGGTGGATCAAGTAAAAAATTGTAATAATGATTTGAATTATGTATCAATTATTAGCGCAGATTTTCATTTTTGTTTCAGTCTGCAAAGAAACAAATGAATCGTTTTGAAAGACACATGAAAAATTACATTGACAACAAAAGATTAAAACAAGCAAGAAGAGCTGTTGAAATTTCCATAGAAGGAAGAAAAATGGCGTTGTGAAATGTAAAAAAAAAAGGAAAAATGATTTTCCTTTATTACAATCATTATATTAATTCAATTTTCTTTTTTTGTCTTAAAAGAAAACAAAGGTTTGCAATTTTAATATACATCATTTTACAAATTAAAAATTTATTTATTTTTTTGACATTTTTACTGATATATGCTTTACGCAATATTATTTAAACAAGGTATGATTAGGTATGATTAAGCTATGATTTAATACTGCTGCTGTAAAGTAACAAATCAACCAACTCACTCTTTTGGACTGAAATTTTGTTGAAAAACTAAAGAAGGGTTTAGTTATGATAAATTTTAAAGGATAAAATTAGAAAGGGATGAAGACAAAAAACTGAGTCAGTAAAAATCACCAGTTTCTGGCTTGTGAGACAAAGAGTGATAAATATTGACAGTATTGCACTTTATTATCATCATTTTGTCTCAATTTTTTTACTCCTGTTATGTTGGACTGTTCACAACACTGCACAGTAAACCTCATTGTAAACAAATATGGTAGAGACTATGCTAGCCCACTTAATCAAAACCATTTCAATAACTTTCTAGGATGCACCTATCTGTCAGAATCACTCACCAAACAAGTTTTCCTGAGTGAAGAAGCAGATTTAATGTTGTACAGAAATATAGTGGAGTCCGTTTTTTACCCTTAAGGGCAATAGAATGTGGAAGGGAGTCACATCCAAGTATCACACACTAGACAGGTAATTTAACCACTAAACCATAGTTCTCCCAGTTTGATTTTGTATTGAGATGATAAATCATTTTTAGTCCCTTATTTATCAAACAAATGTAAACGGAAACGTATCCAAGTTAAAGTATATCTCGAAAATGTTTCAATCTTAATATTGACTAAGGTTCCACTTCAACATGTTAAATTTTTAAGGAGTAGAAAGACAAGCAAATAATAAATATAAATGAGTTATTTGTAAAAATCAAAACAAAGTCCAAGAAGAATTATAATAAAAAGCTCTCACTCGAGGATATGATTTGGAATAAGTGACCCTGTTAAAAATGGACTGGCTATTCTGCGTTCTATTAGTGACGGCCAGATCATATATATCCAGAGTATTATGAAAATACATTTTCGTATTTCGTCTTTATCAGTACAAATGAAAGATTAAAAACATTGATTCAAGGATTTTGAGGATTCTGGTTTACCCATTCCTTTATAAAGTAAAGCAAAAACCTTAGCCCAGATTCAGTTCCACGAAGAATTATAAATCCTGCGCGCCTTCATTCGGGAAATTTTATGTAAGTGACGTTTCCCTTCTAGAAGAACTGAAGACAACTTTAAGTCACTGATATCGGTATACACTTACAGCTGGCAAGAGAGCACTTTTTGGTTCTCAAAAACTTTTAATTAAGAGGTCTCTTCTTATTTTATTAAATAAAAAAAGTTACATTCAAAATTAATATGTTTCACAGGGTAAATAATTTCAAACCAAAAATAGTATAAGTGATCGTTTTCTAGCAATGCAAGTCTTCTAGACACGATAAGAGATCCGATTAGTTTGTGAACCTCTAAAGTTGAAAAAAAAAACAAAAATTATTTTTGTATGATTTTTAAAGATGTAAAAATAATTTTTCCTTTTTGTAAAGCTTCTCCTCTTCAACTGTGTGGAAACCTTGGTAATCTATTAGTCTTTCTTCAACACATTTCAATAAATACTAAAAATTGGCTTATAATTGTCTAAACTAATCTACTTTGACGACGCTGTATATTTTTCGGACAAACCAGAAGCAGGCGAAAAATCCGATGGTTCCTAAACAAAAAACAGATCAAATAATTCAAAATTGAAAAATAATTTTAAACAACTGAAATTAATTAAGGAAAAACCGAGTAAAATTGAGTTCCTCTTACCCGTTAGAAGAAAGAATAAGAATACTATAATTAAAGTGTAACCGAAGTACAAGAAAGTAGACGCAGCGTCGTCGATGTTAAGTTTTGTTACAAAATAATGAATGCAGTAAACAAACAAGTAAAACGCTGTGAATCCGCTGGTTAGGAAACTTCGCCACCACCAGTGGTAATCCTAAAAACAAAAATTGATTTTAAATGCTGATTGGGCGGCTTAATCATAAGCTAACAGTGTAGTGATATCGATATCTTCTTCCTGATCTATTCATTCATGTCTAACGTTCGCCTTGACACTGATTAAGCCCACTTGTAGAGACCCTAAACAAAATACTCCAGAGTGTAAGACATAAATCGTCAGGATAGGCTCAGTTCCGAAAAGGGGATTTTTCAGGAAAGGCGACTAGAAGATAGTTTTAAGATGGAGGGGCAGCTTCCGAAAAGAATTTGAAGAAAGTATATAAAGGGGCGGTCATCGAAATAATTGCACTTGGTGTACGGGGTTCATATTACGAGGCTTGTGGTTTAGGACCGGAGCCTAAGACCAGTAAAAGTGTTGACTCCAATGTAAGGTTTTTCTATTTTTGAGATCAAATTATTTCACCGGTTTTGGTCCGGCTAGCGAATATGCTGTACCACGGTTCTGGCATACCACATTGTCCCATCACCCATTCCAACCTTTTTTGCTTTGCCCCGATTTCTTCTATTATTTTCCGAATTGAATCCTCACTGTATTCTTCGGATTTCGCGTTTGAACCATAATTTGAACTACAGGATATAGTCTTCTCACTCTCACAAATCATTCCAACATGAGTAAAACCATTTAACTCACCTCAGCACAAAGATGAAAGTAACATAACAATATGGTAGTCTCTGAACAAGTAATGACCAGTATTAAGAATACGAGAAATAAGAAACCGAACATGTAATACATCTGACTTGACCTAAAAAAAAATAAAAATAATAAAACCACCTTAGAACTCAAATTCTTGTTTAAAGTGTGCATTAGTTTTGAAATGAAACGACGAAAAAAAACAAAATTATCAGAAACCATTTTTGATGAGGTGTAGACTTCTCTTACCATAAAGAATTTAAAATGAAGAAAAGCTGAATAAATATACATCCAAAAGGTAATACGCCTCCCATTATTACACCTGGTAAAGGTTGAGTGTAAATACTCTGATCGGGAATTTGTCGAGGAATTTGATTCGTTCGCACAGGATGTTCGATTGGCTACGAATAAAAAAAGTCGTCAAAAGCTGATGAACAAAAGCGAAGTAAATAGAGTTCAAAAACCTTACCCTTTTTACGAAACCGAAGTAAGCTCCGATGAAGGTGAGAGGCACCGAAACGCAAAGCCAGAGTGCAAGAAGAGCTACCAGAGTGGAGAATGGCACCGCTGCCGAGCTGCCTTCTCCCCAGAGAACTAGATCCATGATGAAAAACAAAGCAAAAACGATTCTGTAAAGAAAAGCAAACAAACAGGGGTGATAACAGAACTTTAATGGTGCCAGTGCCCGATCATTGTATGTCTGTCAACTGCAAAACAACATTTTTATTATGAACTTACCCTGGTACAAGCATAGAAGTCAGTAAAACATTAGATTTCCATTTGTCACCGCCAAAACTCTTATATATACGAGCCGAAACGTATCCTGCAGGAGTGCCCAGACAAACGTATAGCACAAGAGCACACGTCATTAAAGCTCCTCTGTTGGCTGGAGATAGGAATCCCAAGCAGGCGAAAGCTAAAAAAGAATTAAAATGTGAAAATTAAAGAATGAGTGAAAACTAAGAACATAATAACAATACATAGAGAAACTGAAGTTGGTTATATACAGTACTTTCATTTCACTCATCAACCTAACTACCACTAATGGCGAAGTAGAATCAACCCTCACCTAATGTAACTAACGTCATGCAAAAGACCTGAGTTCCAGAGCCCAAAAACACTGATAACAACATTCCCTTTCGCGGTGGTCTAAACACGTCTCCATGAACTAATTTCCATCCGAATTCTTCTTGAGCATCTTCACCTGAATCTATTTGGTTGTATCGAGATATATCTTTGTGCAAAGTCCGCAACATAATCATGGCAACCATGCCGGAGAGAAAGAGAACAATTACCATCGAGTTGAGAATGCTAAACCACTGGATATTGGTGTGTGGCATTGATTCTAGAATGTAGTCCCAACGTGATGCCCACTTGTCGTTTTCCTGAAATGTTAATTGCTCTCATTTAATATTTTTACATTCAGTGCCTACCTAAAAGCTTTTTTCCCATCATTTCATTCTTTTTCCTTTGAAAGGAAGATTTTCAACTGCCAGGCCTTGAATGATAAAGAAACTCACCACAAAGGTAACGTTGTAAGTGTATGTAATTTTTAACTCAGTTCCTTTTTCCGGATCTTGCATTCTGAATGAAAGAGGTTCGGCTGCGAGAGAACAATCCGGATGTTCCGGATTTCTGTGCCTTATGCTACGAGGTGTAACTTTCACCGCTAAAACAATCACGTCATTCTTTAATCAATACAAAAATCCAAAAATAACCTTTTAAAAAATACTTATGACCTATATAGTTTTGTACTAAAGACACTTACAGGTTATTCGACCTCCTCTGCTTTTGAAGGCTGAACCCCATTCTTCCTTTTCTCCACTATGGTAACTGATAACAAGATCTACATGATTGAAGATATAGTAAGCTTCTGAATCTTTGTATGCTCTCTGAAATAAAAGAAAACTTTTTTATGAATTCTCTTTAAAGTGAAGGTTAAAAAATTGTGTTAATCACCTTGCAAGAAAAACACAAGTGCTGACATTAACATATTTGAAGTGAGAAATTAGCAACAAATTTTATGATGTAATTGCTAAAGACACTCACATTAAGAGAACATTCCCTTGGTCCATATCCTTTACCGACAAAACAGCCCATTGGGAACCCAGTACTACAATACTGATTCCTTCCCTCCATTGTGTAGCACCAAGTCACTGGCATGTTGTCTGCCATAAAAACAAATTTCTTAGCATAAAACAAAACAGAAATTTTTTTAAAAATCATGTAGAAAAAGGATTAAAGGTGAGCAGGACAAAAAGGAAAAAATGAAAAGACTCAGAGGACAAAACAAGACCTCCAGTTTAAATTTCACATACTTACCAACGATCCAATGATGTTGGTAATTCAAGCTGATGCCCCTCTTCAGAAAAAGTAATTTTTCCATGTCTTCTTTAACTCCTCCTCTGTATGTTTTTGTGCATACAGGCACACATTTCTCCTCCTTGAGAAATTTTATTTTATAAGGTGAAGGTCGAATTCTCTCACCAAAAACCACTTGGCCAAGGTTTTCAACTGGTGCTTTTGTATTATTCGCAGCCAAGCAGAAGTCAAAACTGAAAAGCAAAGCAATATTTTTCTAAATACCTCTAGACAAAATAACATTTAAAACACAATCTAAAATAAAAAAAAAGTATAACTTAATTGTACAAGTTAACCAATAACTAATCCAGTATCTGCAATATCTCCTTTCCAAATTGAGTGAAATTTTAATTTGATATTTTTACTACACCATGAAGAATATTCTGTGAAACATTTCACACTACTAGGTAATATTGAAAAATTAAAATAAGCATGGTGGATAATGATGTTAGGGGAGATGATTTATACAAAAGTTTGACGAACAGCAATAAGTAAAGACTTGATGAATTAGCATTAATCACTGCCTTTGTAACATCTTAGGATTATTAAGTATTAAATTATCAGTAGAAGGGTATCCTAATAATTTACAGGCTTAGTTCTACTAGTTTTTCGTTGACAATTCTTACTTACCGGTTATAATCAAAAGGTAAAACCATCTGCTCTGTGTTTAGCCTATTTACATATAATGGAATGTCAGACTGCAACATAAAAGTCAAATAATTACTGATAACAGGTTGGTTTTAAAGTTTCAAACTTATAATTACTGCCATAACTTTTAATTGCAACAATGGAATTATGACCTTTAAAAATAATTATTTTTGGCATTTAAAAAAAAATGGTTTATCAAATCCAACAATTGAAGTATTTAACATCTACTTTTAGAGAACAAATTTCTTAGTTACCACGTAAATGCCATATATTCGTTACGTTTTTGCGGAATATAAACTTTCAAAATAGAGTCAACAGTTGTCAAAAATACAGTGTCAACATCATTTTATTTAATTTTCCAACTAACCTTGCATCCATGAGATTGATCTTCCCCCTCAATACAATAATTTACAGGAGCTAATCCGGGTAAATAAAAGCCTAAGCCGAAATTACAAAATACAAGAAAAATTAATGCAACTAAATGCATATTAATGTTTTTGACAGTGCACTTTAACGAACGCAAATAAGAGATTTTTAAAATAGAAGAAATCTAAAAATCATTTTAGGAGGTTCTGCAATATAATAATTAACACAACTAAGTGAATTAGTTCGAGCCTTTTGAGTAAATTCACAAAAAAGACACGTCAAATTATTGTATATATATCACCATGAAGAATTTTCGCTTTTACACATAGAGTAGTAATTTTGTCTAATGACACGTTCCTGTTAATGACATAACTCTATGACATCATCAGTCCAAGTCTTTGCATACATCATCTGCCTTCTTTTGTTTTCAACTCTTCCCCAAGACTTTTCGTCCGGCGCCAACAGCATTCTCATTTACGGTTTGATGCTTTTACTAATGAAATATATTTTTACAATATTTTTCATGTAATATACATCTGTTACAGTTTATTTTCAGAATTTCAGTTTCATTTTCATCCGTTAAGACTGTATGTTCCTCAGCTTTTCTATTTCAATAGCCTATCTTAAGGTTCTTTAGGTTCTTACACTCTTGATGCTCTGACTTATATCTTCTTATCTGTTATATTTGTATTTCATTTAAAATTAGAGAATTAACTCATTAGAGTCTCCGAGAATTAACTCATTAGAGTCTCCGAGAATGTGTGGATTATTTGACCTTCGAACTTTTGAATATCAAAACTTCTATCTTTAATCTTTGTTTCGAGAAAGTGCTCCAGGGAGTTGGTATTGAGATAAGATTTAAGTGAATGAACAAACAACTTTGTGAGAGTGAAAGCCGAAATAAAAAGATTAGCCCACAAGAACTCTGTGAACACAACACTTGCCATTCTCACATACCGCTATAATTTTCTTTCTAATACCATTTTTAATATACTCCCTTACACAGTTACGCCTTAAATTTAAATACATTTATTCTATCGAACTTCTTGTCTCTCTTTATTCTATATTTTCTTTTATCAAACCTTATACCTTTAAATGATTGATTGAAAAGTAAAATTGGAGTCGTTATTTTTTCCCACGCTATTATAATGTGTGTCGTGCGTGGCACCGCGACTTTTCTCGAAAAATGAGTTCTTCGTCACTTTATTTCACAAATTGTTTTATTGAATTAAAATACAAATTCACGATTCTAGTTGCATAGATGCTTTTCGGAAAAACGTGTAGTGTTCCACCAAAAAATCACAATTATCTTGATACTAACTGAAAGTTATTGCCTTGAGTCTCTGAAATTGAATTGTCCATGGAATTCAATTGTTCGAATTGAATTGTTCCCTAAATGATTTCGGGGGTTGTATTTATATCCCGTGGATACGTGACAGAACCAATGAATAGGAATGAATTGGAATGAATTGGAATGAATAAGAATAATCTTTATCAATGACTGGACTTTGCCATTACAAAGGTTTGTTTGAATTTCCTTATGGTTCTATCACTGAACCTATCATATCTTGAATATGCTTGTTTGGACAACAACCCCTATCAATGGGGTGGACGGATCTTTACATTTAAAATCATTCTTGATTTCCTTGAATTAACCATTGATTCGTTTAAATGAATTTAATTGATTCAACATATCAAGGATATGTTGACGGTCAATGGTCAAATTACGGTCCTTTAAGAGTTTCTAAGAATGTCGGCATATTCCGATTATGATAGATATATTTACAAAATTCTGTTGGAACACAACAATAAACTTCTTTCTCTTAAAGAGTTCAGAAATTACAAAGTTAAATAAAAGGAAAAAGTTCAGACAGTTTCATGTCATCGATTAAGACTTTAATGATTTTAAGGGGATAGCGAAATCATTCTTTATGGTGCTTGAGTAAGTTTTATTATAGACCTACAACTGTAGTGTCAAACAAGAAACTTGGAAAGTCTTTGATTAAAATTGTTTTAAATTATCCATTTGTTCCCCCTTTTCCTGTAATACCTCATATTAACAGTTTACGGTGTGCTTATGTAGAATGGTTTACAGTTATAATAATAAAATTTTTTTTCTTTGCAACATGAAGAAAGCTTTTAGCTATAAAATAAGCGACAGAATGGAATTTCGAACTTAAAATAGGGTTGTTTGCATGATCCTATTGCAGTCTCGGCTCGGTCTTTATCAGTTTTATGGACAGTTTATCCTATTAGTTGAAAAAGAGGTTAGAGTGGCGTATTGTCTATATGTGTCAAAATAGGTCTACGTCACATTAACAGATTTCAGCTATTTCTTTACCCTCATTTCAGGTTCATTTCAAATCATTCTCCTCACAATATCTACAATGAACCCAAAAAACCTGAGAAATGTGCAAAACCAATACATAACATGGGTCTGACACCTGTATACCTGATATAGAATACACATAGATATTTCTCCTACCGGGATATCTTCTAGCTTAAAAAAGGAAATGAAAGCGGGAGAGGGGTTAAAAAATTCAAAAAACACTTCAAAAGCAAGGAATACTTGCGGAAAACGAATTGATGATTAATAATTCACTAATTATTGGACTTAGAAATCAAATATTGAGGGACATTTCTTTCCTTCAATCTAAAGAATATTTGTTCTGGGGAATTTACTTATACTTGCCGGTGCTAATGATTTTTCATTTAAACCAAATGAGAAGAAACCAATATACACATTTGGAAAGAGACTGCATCAATAATCAATAAATTTCAAAATTATGAGATTTTTTTGGGAATGACGCAATTCATTTAGTAATATTTAAATGAAATCATAATCAAATACAGTTAATAAGCCATGAGAGATAATTACAAGAGATAAACACTAAATGCAAGTTCATTAGATTCTGTAATTGTTTAATCCTTCAAAATGGAATGCTGGCAATTCGGTAACACGAAAAACCAACAAGAAAACAAAGACGAAGATAGGAGCCGCGTATTTTATTTAATTTTTAAAATGTTCTGTGTTCCAAATTTGTTTTCTATCTCCGTCTCAAATCAGTTGCTACATTTAAATATTTATCTGCTGACTATTGGTGCTGATAATTTTATAATTGTTTTGGAATTTTTCTGTAGTTTAAGGGTAATATCGTATCACTCGTGTTTTTTTTCTCCTTTAGCTAATTGCCAGCTGTCTCTAGTGTGACGCATTAAGTAGTTGACCTGAATTTAAAGGGACTTTTTATCTGAGAAACAGACCAGTGTCTTACCCCAAGAAATTTCATAATGAATATAACTGGGAATTCGGTCTGGGGGAGAGGGAAAAATAGTACAGGAAAGCAATAAGAGAGTGAAACAAAAATGGCTAAAAGGAAAAATAGTTAGAAAGAATATAGTAGACGAAACAAAATACAAAAATAATAGAGAAGAGAAGAAAAGATGAAGTCGAGGGGTTTGTCTCCTGAGGTATCATTGGTCTTGTGGTTCGTCAACAAGGGATGATGCTGAAGGTTTGGGATGAACCAACAGTCGAGAGGAGTATTTAGGAGGAAATCAGCCATTTCCTCCTTTACGAAGAGAACCTTTTGCAAGAAAAAAGTTAGCAATAGCAACAACAACGGCTCACGATAATAAAATTTCGGAAATTTCACGATTCAAACAAATGGTCTTTTCGAGCCATTATATTGTCAACTGTGACAGTAAAAGTGATCTTAGTATTTCACCGAATGTCACTTTTAAAATAAAATAGAACGCACACACACAAATAGAGAGCTAGGATAAAACTCAATTCCGGATGAATTCTGTCCGTTCTAGTTAATGATCAGGTGACGGTCTAAGACGGTGGCATGCCTCAGTACCTGAGAAATCTTTCTGTCTAATATTTTTTTCAAACTTGAATAGTAGTAGTGGTGGTTTTAATCCTTTATTTCACCTTTTTTGGGTATAACAGAATGCGGGAGGAAGATTCGAACCCACAACCGCTGCGTCCAAGTCAGGAACTTTAGCCACTACACTAGTCCTTCCACTCAAACTTGAATAGATGATTTTTTTACCTTGCTAACCGCCACTGTCTCCAAACGAGACAATAAGTAGTGGAGCTTTTTATCTAAAGAACAGACCAAACGACAGACAGACATTCTTCTCCTCAAGAATTAGTAAAAGGAGAAGAAAAGAGAATGTAATAAAGGAAAAGGAGAAAAAATGATGTAATAGAAAATAAGACACAGGATAGAGAAGCTAAGAAAAGCAAATTACGGAGTCTAGTGCTTCTGCCTATTTTTTGAAATTCATAGGAATCTATTAACATATTTCTCGTCGTTGTCTTTCTATTTATTCAATCACAGCCAGGCCTCGTTTTACGCGTGATACTTCTGGGTGTATTGAAACTTGGTCATGTTGAAAAGAACTCCTGTCTGTTTCATAATTAATGCACACTACACTTATATAAAAAGCCCTTGAAAACACAAATAAGAGCAAGAAAATGGTGGTGAATCGGGCTCACTCTTCGCCGAAGACAGGACCAGATTCCAAAAAGAGCACTCGACGGGAATCTACAAGGAAGCAGAAAAAGAGGAAGACCTAGGAAGACATGGAGGCGGACAATCAGACAATGAGAAGTTGACTGCATCACGAACAACTTGGGCTGCAGTAAAGAAAACAATCTTCAATTGTCCTCAATCGAGTCCGATGGCGGACACTTGTTGACGCTCTATGCGTCCTAGAGGCGTAAAAGAACCTAAAACATACATTAATTCAATATTCATATTTAAAAATGTAGTTCACACTTTGTAGGAAATTCGTGCCATAAATATTGCACACTAACTGTTTTACTATTCATATTTCGACTTTCGTGAATCTTCGTACTCAATTACATTCACTCAGGTTTCGTTTTACGCGGTTTTTTCGTTACGTTGAACTTTTAACAAAATCAGAAAGCTTTTGAGTTTAAACCTAAGGTTCTTTTCTAAGTCAATTTAATTTTTGTAATCCTAAACCATACTTTTTGACGCATACATTAAGGCCTCAGTCATCTTTGGTCTTGTCGTTTATTGAAAAGGGATGCTGCAGCAGGTTAAGATGGACCGCCAAAAAAATGAAGATTGTTTAATCATAAGTGTAAATGTTTCTGTAGTAAATGAAAAGTAAAGATCTAAATTTAAAGAATTTAATTATTATTATTTCGAAATCAAGACAAATATAATGTCCTCAAATTCGGACACGAAGATGGGAGTGTGGCGACACAACTTTATTGCCTATTTGGTTGATAGTTAACAAATAAACTGTTCAAAATTAAAAAAAAGAAGAAGAAGGAAAAGTTTTATCGTAACAAAAAGAAAAATAAAAAGCGGAAAGTTAAAAAAAGAGGGAAAAAAGAAGGAAAAGATATACAATAAGATAAAATTTTAAATGAATTCAAAAAAGTTAACAATTTATGTGACAAAATGTCAAGGAAACAGTCACATATATTCTTGAAGATTAATTTTTACAAGATTTTCAATTTTACAATTTCCATTTGCATTTCATTGTGACGGAGTTGTTTTTCAAAATGTCACAGTTGCTAACATTTTCTATCACTTTTCATTGTCAAAAACTTCTTTAAATCCTTTCTCATGCCTTTCCTTTCCTCTCTCCCTTTCCCATTCCCCTGATCTCCCTTTCTCGACCCCGACCACTCTTTTTCTTTTTTACTCCCGCAATCCTGAGATTAAAATAACCACGTGGCGAGGAATAGAGAAGATTCTTATGTCACGTGAAGAGTTTTGCAGTTAGTTGAAGGGTTGGAGGGTTAGTTTGTCTTTTAAAAAAGAAGCTTCAACTCATCTTGAAAATGTAGGTCTTTACAAGGGCTAGGGCAGTACCAGCTGACTAATTTTTTAGGCGCGTCATTAGTAGAATGTGACCCTCGCATCCACGTTATATGTACTAAATAACTACAGTATGTCAACGTATAGCCTGTAAAAAGAGGGACATCACGACTCATGATCGTTCCTTCAGGTACGCCGCTGCTAATAAAAGGCTATCTTTCGGTGCGCAAGAGTACTAGTACTTTTTTTTCTGCTGGTTTCTAGTTTTCTGAAGTACCATTTTTCGATATATCTCTCGAAGTTCCTTAGCTGAAATGTTTTTGGTCATTTAAGCCGTTGATCGCATAACCTAATTGTCTTGTTTACCATATTCTTCATCTCCTTTTTGGTTCATTGTCTTTTTACAGGGCCTGACAAACGTTTTCCACGTGTCGGTCAAATCTAAGATGCCTCCTTTGATGTAGTTGAGAGATAGATGTAGAAAGTGTCGCGCTTGCGTATTTCTTTGCTGGTTATAGGTGGTCATTTTCAGAGCTATATTACTAAAACCTTGGTACATTTGTATGTATAGCATTGCTTGGCCAGGTATCTTTGTCAAATTCTGGGGAGACTGAGGGGTCCAAGATCTAATCCACCGACTACCTCTGCAATAGTTTTGGTTTTTCTTCCCAAATCCGTTGCTCCCTATTTCCAGGTATATCAAGGGCTCCATTCTTTGGTGTTATGTTGATATCATTTGGGACGAAGACAGTAATTTCACAGAACTTTCTGGCCAACAGATATAATATTTTGTGTTAGTCACCACCTTCGGTATCATCCGTATGAATCTGAGTGTTATAGTGTTGGAGAGTTATTATTGTTAACATATATTCATGGCTTCTTCAAAAATCCATCACAAAATAACTTTTAATTTTTTTCACTTTTTTGAATTTCCATTGTTTTAGTTCCAAATTCACCTCAAACACATTCACATATGGACGTGAAGCCCCCAATTCACAAATGAAACGAGCTGAAGGAGAAACAAGAACTCAGTTCCTTGTCACTCTGGTCGTCTTTCACCATTTTCTTTTCTTTAAGTACCATCATTAACAACAACCAGCTGGTTCTTCTAAACTAGTTTCACGCAAACCACTGATTCCTTTCTACCTGCCCAACATCCACATTTGTTGGTCATTTTAAAACTAGTTTCACAAAATCGTTTGAGAGGGAGGACCGGAGAGAGGAGGCTTTAGGTTGACCCTTATGTCAAATATTTAGATAAGTAGGATATGAAAGTGAAAATCCAGTTCAAACAAGTTCAAGTTCAATTTTTTTTTGGCCAAGATTTTAACGAACTTAAGGGAAAGGAAATGGACATGAACGACGACATGTTGGTATCACATATCTGCTTCAAAAGCGGTTACTTCTTCAGCAGAAGGAAGCAAATTCCTTTCAATTTTTTTCAAATAGTATTTTTGAAGCAGCCAGTAAAAAAAAAAATTGGAAATCATTAACAAGTTTCTTGCACAATTTATTAATATAATTCAATAAATAAAAACAAAACAAATAAATTATAATCACGAGTACTTCTCAGGTATAAATATAGTAGTAATATAGTAGAAATAATTTATGAGTGGCTTATAAGACGAAAATTTTTAGTTTTTAGAACTACTGTCTAATTATTTTGTTTAAAAGATGGACGCGCAGGCTCATTTTTCCCTTCCTAAAAAAAAAATTTTGTTTTTGTTTCAATTGAAGCGGTTGTCTGTTTGTCTTGTGTATGTTTGTCCGCGTTTACAAGTCATTTGTCATTTTTTTAAATCGTGTCAATCGTTAAGTCTGACTAGTTTTTTCCTCCCCCCACCCATTTCATATCCCCGTTTCCATGATTCGTGTAAATCAGTCGGTTTTCTAAGTCACAGGTACAGAGTTAGGTTATGTTTCAAGTCCGTTTCTTGTCTCTCTCATTTCTCTATCGTATGTTAAATATTAATTTTCATTTTATCTTTGGTATAAAGCGCTTCGTATTCTACGTTAGTCACTTGGTCAACTTTTTATGCGTTCTCTTTACCTCCCATTCGTATTTCCTTTTTTGTCTATGTTTGTACGGTTCGTTTGATTTTTCCCTCTTTTTTGGTTAGTAAAAGTATTTTAGTTTCTATTGTTTACGTAGGCTCTGTAAGCCAGTGAATGAGATCCGTAAGGCTCGGAATTGAATACTCGATCGTGGTGATCTTGATGGTGCTCAGCTGTCACGACTTCGTAGGTGTGGTGACCGTGATGCTCGTGATGGAACAGCTTCTTAAGACCGATGATGCTTATTATGACCAACGCGACTTTGGCTATCATGAGTGCTTTCATAGCAAGAACCGCCAAAGCCTTCAATGCCATACCCATATGAGTTGCAGCCCAAATTTTTCCCATTAAAAGAAGAGGTAGGATTTTCTTTCCCTTTTTCCTTGCTGCAAAAACAAACAGAAAAGAAAAAATTTTCGTTTGTTATTTGTTTCTCGTTTCATTTTTATTTCCTCCATTTCGGTTTTTAAGATAACAACTGGAAGCGGTGGTCTTTTCTCTAAAAATAAAAAGTTAATGAGAAACCAAATTGAAATTCAGCCTTTTTTCCCGTTCGGTTCTTTCCACCGCCTTCTTTCATTCGACGAAACGTTTCATACTTACAGAACTAAAGCTTTCGAGTGTTTTTAATAAAGATTTATAAGTTTCTAAGTTGCGTGTTTTCAAAATATTTCTACCGGAAATTAAACCGATAAAACATTTTGTCGCGCAATCGACAAATCTGTCGCAAGCTCGCAAAAACTTTTTTTTTTCATTTTATAGTATTATTGATTGAATTTCATTTTGGTCAAAATCAGGAGCTGTTTTCTTTTGCATCCGTTCTAATTTTTTAGACAAGTTTTTAAATCGAAATTCTACAAATTTACAATCTTAGCGAAAGAACTTTAATGTCAACATGTGATTTAAAACTTTAAGAAAAAATATACTAAATATTAATTAAGTTTATAACGTTTGCAAATACAGAAATATAATTGTTAATTATTTGCGTTCTTTTTCTTAAAAAAAATGTGGGCTTAAATGAGCTTGTTCTACTTTTCTACTTACTTAAAAATTTTTAATTGAATCACTTGAATTGGGGCAAAAGAAAACAGCTTCAGTAGTGTTAATGGATCAGTGATGGTCTCCTCCGTGGTGGGTGAGTTTCTTCAGACCAATGATGGCAGAGATAACGAGAGCTATTTTGCCGATGACTAAAGCCTTGGCTGCTATAGCCGCAATTCCCTTAAGCGTGATGGCGTACCACATGCTAGCCATATAGGCACCCATGGCGAGAATCGGTAATATTTTTTTCCCTTTTTTTCTTGCTGAAAATTTGAAAGATTTTTAAATTATTAGAATCCCATTTTAGTTATATTGAGTCTTGTGCTGTTGTGCTTTTGTCATTCAACATCCCTAAGGAAGTCTGTCACTTTATCATTCGCTCCTGATATTTGTTCATGTGTTTCATTAGATATGGAAATTTATCCGCGGAGGTGAATGATATCGTTTTGCTTTATTGCCAAGAATTAAAAGAAAAATGGTCGTCACGGCGGTAAATGTCACAAAACATTTTAGAATGAAACCTGGGAACGAGGTTTAGATTTCACTTCATAATGGGAAAGTTTTTATTTGTTATTTCGTGAGAATTTATGTTGCCTGATGCCTCACAACTCTCCACGCGATTGTTTTCATTATCATATAGGCCTAAGGTGAAATAGATCCGAATCCTTCGATTCCGATAAAGGTTTAACAAAAGTGGAACGCCTTAAAATGACAATCAAATAAATTTTGGTTATTTACTATTATTAAAAACAAGATCACCCTACTTCCATTCGGTAAAAACGAGTTCGGAGAACCTGTCACCGAAGTATGTCTACAAGAAAATACCTCAGATGAAGTAGGATATTGGCGAAATTTGATTTTCGTGTCAAATTTCTCATATCGGTAAACCTGTTTTACAACCAGGTCTTTCTTTTTCATTAATTATTTATTAAATGGAATGTCAGAGACTAAATATCGAGGTAGGTGCTAGCTGCCAACTACCCGTGAAATGGGTTTCTAAGATTTGAGAGTGGAGAAGGGGACGATCTCTTGCTACTTTTTTACGCGGTTACCGATTAAAATCGATTGTGGGCATCAACATCCAACAAATTAAAAATTTGAAGATTTCTCGTCATGATAATCACCATAAACAAAAAAATGAGATGAATTGTTTGTAAAATGTTTTTGTTTTTAATGGCAACTGGACCACTCGATCTTGTTTATGTATGATCCCATTCTTCGTCGGCGTTTTAATGACAACTTCTCATCCACGTTCTGTTTGTCTCATCACACCAAAATCAATCTGGCCCAGATTGCTCGGTTGTGACCTCAAGCGTTCACCGAAAAATAAAAGCGGACCCACTTCCCATCATTTCGGATGTGGACTCAATGGCTTCACTATCATCTAACCAGATTACATTCCCTGTCTTATCATTACTGTTAAGTAACGAAAAAAGAGAGAAAATGAAAGGAGAGAAGAACGAAACAAAGTCTGGCCGCGACGTTCTGATATCCCATCATCTGATTGGTAGCCTATTAATTATTTATTTTCGAATAAAATTCGTGACCGAGTGCCGTTTGTGTCGTTTTCCGTTCCCGTTATTTATTTAAAATCAAAAAGTTGTTATCTTAATCAAGGATCTCACTTTTTATACGATGAATGAATGATTAAATAAATAAATAATGGAAATGGAAAATAAAGAATGGCGCCTAAACATTGATCGATTTCAATAGGGAATTCACTTTTTAACAGTATCGATTTGTCGAAGCGATAAAATTTCACCTAGAAAATGAGAATGAAAGAAAAACGTACATGTTGGACTCACGTGCAAAAGAAATAAAAAAAAATAGTATGAGGATAATTATTAACTGTAAAAATTCTAAAGTAAAAACAAAAAGAAAACAATAATCTTTCACTCGGTGAAAGGGATAAGAAAGTATTAACGGATTACCGCAAAACCCATATATGAACCACTAAACGAATGTAAAAAAAGAAGATTAATTGTTTATTTCGTTTGACCTAAAGCCTGAATTTGGCTGTCCATCTTTCATCGCCTTGATGACCTCTGCTAAAACCAAACCGAGTTCAAAACATTTAACCTCGTGAAATATTCAAATCATTCGGTTGCCATAACCGCTCATGAAACCGTGTGTCATACAGGTGTATGACAAAGAAAATTTCCCTCCTCAAGTGGGAGTTTCTTTGCTAAAAATATTTTTCCCCCACAGATATTGAAATTATAATAAATGAAAATAGCGGTTATGGGTCAAAGACTCGCTTAAAATATTCTAAAAACAGGTTTTTTAAGGATTCGAACGGTAAGTTCAGTCAGTTAGTCCAGAATTTACTAGATGACTAACCGAAATTTGATGAATGATGATTTAAAGAAGGAAAAGAAGGTATTAAAGAGGAGCATCGAAGAAGGAATCGAGTTTGGAGTTCCCTCGAAATTTTTTTGACATTAACGCCAAGCAATGTTCACTCATAACAATGACGATGCGATTTTGATTACACTCATCATCATCATCATGGTTTTATAGGTGGTGCCACGAATTAATTAGTGTGTAATGTTTACTTATCTTTGTGTAGCGTGTCTTGACTCGATCTATATCTCAGTAACGATGTAACACTCCAAAAGAAACATCGGAAATAAAAGTGAAAAACTTACGTTCGGCCACATCGGAGGATTCGGTATCGGCGAAGTCCAATTGAAGTTTGTGTCCTTGGAAGAATTCCGTCAATTTACCCAAAATCATTTGGTCGAGGGTTTCTTCTTTCTTGCCGAGTTCTCTTGGCAAACTGGCTACCAATTCCTCTTCAGTCAAAGCTCTTCCAGAACGTCCTCTGGCAGCATTAGCGTCCGCAACCAAAGAAAGACCATCGGCTAGTGGTATGCTATCCTTTCTGAGGACCCGATCCAAGAACGTGACGGCTTTGGCTTTGAGACAAACCGAAAATGGGTCTCCGCTCGAACAATCGCTCAGCATTCTCTGGATCATGTTGATTTGTTTCGTTGGAAACGACCACCAGGATGATTCCTCTTCAACTTCGTTTGTCTTCGGGCTGTCCTGGTACGATCTTGGAACATCACTGAAATTTTCATCGATTCTATTTGTCACAGAAGCACTCGTCAATACCAATAAACACGCACCAAAAAAACACAAATAAATAATTCTCGAAATCATTTTTTGTTTTGCTTAAAGTTTTTTTCCTATTCTCGGACAACCTAACTCTATGATGCCTCAGTTAATTGTGAAGTTCAATGTCAAGTGCAGCAGCTTTTATACTTCTCATTTAAAACTGATCCACAATTCCAGTTCCATGCGGTGGCCCTGACTCTCCCCTCTTACTCCGTTTGCCCACACTCCAAAACTCATAAAGATACCATCGTACGGCTCAGTAAAAGTTAATGAGTGGTGCGGATCGACCAGTCCAGTCTGTGGTATTATCACTTTCTTTTAGATTTTTGTCAACGATTTGTGACCTTAATGCTTTTTTCCTCTTTTCTCTCTCTCTCTCTTCATTTAGATCTTTATCGATGCGCGCGATTAAGAGGTGACCAACAGTTAATGAAACCGACCTTCTTTACACCCCCAACACCTATTTGCCTACAAATCTGAAAAATGATTTTCAGTCGAGGATGAAGAAAATTGTAACTTCCTTGAATGTGGAGCTTTGCTCACCAGCAGCCTGGCTTTTCCCTGCAGCGGATTTACTATTATTTAGTTTTATTTAAATCGTTCTACATTTTGAAAAAAATTATTTTTGGCTGACATCAAGGATGCCTTTTTTGAGGAAACAGATCATGGTTCTCGTGGAATATTATTGCAACAGATAACCAACATTTCACAAATTCGTTAATGCTTCTTCTGCTCATATTTGGTTTTATTCGACACCGCATAAAAATAGTTGAGGTTCAGGAGCTTAGTTCATTTCGAATACTCATCGAGAGTGGGTATGCGTTTGTATTGTGGTCTCAGTGTCATTTTTTATATTAATTGTTTGCTTGTTTTATTTGTTTTTGCTCTTCATTATTGCTTATTTTGCATTTAATCATTTGAGTACTTATTGCCAATACATTGAGAATATTATCGTCGGGCCATCTACGTCAACAAAAATTGGTTTAAAAAACTTTCTGGTTTCAAATTGCGCTTTAGCGTCGTAAAAAACGGCAATGAACTGAAGTAGTCTTCTTTCATTTGTGCAGGTTGCATGAAGGGGGTTCGCCTTGACAAATATATTTTTAGACAGTAGTGAATTTTGTCTTATGCATTTTTGGCATACAATATGAAAAGAGGCTCGGCAGTCAAACGATTAATACCATTTCCGTAATGTGATGGGTCGTGTTAAGGTTCAGCACAGTTGGAGATTTCTTTTCCTGCATTCGTCTGTCTTCAAAGGCCAAAATCCTTCCCAAAGAGATCGTAGAGAATTCAGAACCTAAAAAATATAAGTGGTACAATCTACCCAAAGAGCTCTACAATGTATTATATTATATTATCTAATATTTTGCTCATCATAAATATCTATATTTCTGATGGAATAATCAACATCATAAATGGATTTATTTAGTTACGCTTGTCTTCTTCAAAGATATTCACACTATTTTAAGGCTGTCACTTGATCAGAAGCCTTAAATACACATCTGAACTGTTGTGACAGGTGTGTAAGTCTATCAAATTCCGTCTTATAAATGATAAATGTCAGATTTTAAATTTGGTATCGACTCTAAACCACCTTGGATGTAAAGGTCTTTCAGTCAGGAAAGACTCACTGAAAACCTTTGAATAAAAACAAAACAATAAGAAAAATTAAACATCTGATTTATGTCATCAAATCAAATCAAATTAAATTTTACCGATCTTTAGGAGAAAATTTTTCACCCCACCTATTCATCTATCCCAACCGCCTATTTACGATTAGTAATGAATGTTATAAAACGATCGGTTCCACTAAATTATTCACAATTTGTAGTTTCAGGATAAAAGAAATACACTTAGAAATCGAGATTGTGAACAGAGACAAATTTATCATTTTGAATGGGAAGTTTTATGTCCTACTCAACCAAATGATTCAAATTTTCTCATTCATATAAGCTCTTTTGGGAGTTTTGGTGCACTTGGAGCCTCTCCGAAAACACCAGCCGTCGCTTCAAGATTAGAATAAAGAAAACTTGAAAAGGATTTTAGCTAAAATTCTCAACAGGATATAGAACAGGAGGAACGCCTGGCAAAGTCCATAAAAGAGAGGTTCCATTAAAGGAAACACAAAGGAATGTAAAATTAAGTTTGCGAAATATTTATATGTGCTTCTCTGTATAACTTGTATGCCTGAGGACGAAAACAGAGTGTTGAATACTATTATTATATTATTTTATAATGACGTTATGTAGGAGTCAAAATCTGTGGATTATGCAGTGGACATTTTCCCACACTGGTTTAGGAACTGTCCTGCGACTCCCTACAGACAGCATCAGATATCAAAGACGATTATTAAGAGTACTTCTGACAAAGAGAAGATTTAGAGGAAATGGTAGAACTTTAAAAAAAGAAATTCAGCTAAACATTAACAAAAATTGGACAAACCTTGTAAAAGATAGGTCATTTATACATTATAGATGACGTCGTTTCAACGTTCGGGCTGGGCTTTTTGTGAAATTCAAAATTTCCATTTTTGAAATCCTCGCTTTCTGCCTTTCGTTTTGTTTTTATTTTTGATGCAACTTTTTATTTTTAATTTCATTTACCCCCACCCCACCCTCGCCTTCCGTTCCGAGGATAAGCAAAATATCATTGAAGAGTATAAGATTTCACCCGAGACTAACGGAACAATTAATTCTAGTGTATACATTATCATACTCTAATTAACTTTTTTTTTTATTTTGATTAATTTGCATTTAAACACTTGTTTTCTCTACCAAAAAAAAATTAAACGGAAAAAATATTCCATAAGAGAAAGATATGCAAAAAGGGAAAGTTTTAAAACATTAGTGAACAAATTGACATTAAATTAATTTCACGAAAAAAAAAGATGAACTAGATGTTAAAGAAAGCCAGATTTCTTCCCATCGACCAGCATTCACAAAATAGCCAAGATCCGGATTTTTCAAACCAAATAAAAAATTTTGTTCATATTTAAGATCCGGGTTTTAACGGGCAAAACAGCCGCAATCCAAAATAAAATTGATTTTTGCGGTCCAACTCGTTTTCTTTTATCGAGTTATTAAACGTTACTGAATTCTGTCTCTGGATCTGAAGACAAGTTGAGGCCTAATTCTATAGGAGAGAAAACCACAGAGAATATAATACATTTTTTTTGTATCCTCTGCTGTCGAATCCAGTGACACAACTCATCTTATCATTTTGAAACAGCAATCGGTTGGTACGTATATACAGTATATGTTACGAAGCTCAAGGACATATGATGAATTTTGACATATTAAACTTTGTGAAGGTGACCTCTAAGAGTCCCCAAAACGTTCTGAATTCATTTTAAAATTTCGAACTCCATAAATCACTTGAGTATAATTTTTATAGATTTTTGTTGTGGTTTTCGTCAAGCTTTTAGGTTTTGACACTTAACAGTCAATGCCGCCATGAAAGCGACATGGTAGTTTTACTTACTAGCTCCAATGATTCGTATTTGTTGACAAAACCATATATCAGTTACGGTAAAAGTATTAATATATGAATATCAGTGAATATATTATGTCTACCGGAAAGCTCTGTCCAAAAATGTTACATCAATTTTGAACGCGTTTGAGTTTATTCCTTTGACGCTTTTTTGGTTCTCCCGTTTTATCATCTATACCAGGGATGGCGAACCTGTGGCACGCACGCCACAAGTGGGACGTTTGAAAATTTTGATGGCACGCATAAAAACAAAATTTTTTTTAGAAAGGTATCTTTTCGATAGAAATTAATTAAAAATTATTAACCTACACTTAATTTATAATTTATGATAAAGATTTCTAGTACTGAATACCTATCTTAGTATGTTAACTAGAACCGTCAAATTATACATTTTATTATTAAAGTATTGCATGGATTCTCTCGAAGTATATAAAGATGCGCATTTGATATAATTGTTTAAAGAAGAAATACTTTTACTATCTTTGTTCATTTAATTATACTTACGTATAGTTTCGAACAAAATTTTATTGTGACACGTCACGTACTAAAAAAAAAGAAATGTTTATGACTTTGTGGCACGGACATCAAAAAAGGTTCGCCATCCCTGACCTATACTTTGTACGTACTGACCTAGTAAATGAACTAAAACAAAGATGATTCATGTTAGTATTAACTAAGGACGGATTGGCTGATTGACTGGTCAGAAGTTCATTTAAGCCACTGTATTTTGTTCGAATTCAAATAAGAATTAAATAATACAGAAGGAGTGGATAATTTGTCCAATATGTCTTACGGTTTCTCAAAAACTTGTGGAAGATGGCTCGAGAAATTTACACTATGTGATTTTGACCTTTCTGATGAGCCTCCCTCTGGGCAACCGTCTTTAATAAATGACGATACTGTAAACATCACGTTGGTGCAAAATCTTTTTTTAAGGACATTGAACGTTGCCGATGCAAATAAGTCATACATAATGATGGCAATCATCAATATTATTCAACTGATATTATTTAAGGTATACTTTATATTAGGCCCTCGTAATATTCTAAAAACAGACGGAACTTTCCGGTGACCTAATTCTAGGTCCATAGATCATAGATCATAGGTTGACCTGTAATTCCTGGCGACTATTTATTTTCATCAACTAAACTTGGTAAATGTGACAAATTACTGAGTATGTGTCACATTTGTCGGATAGTTTATAAAATTTTCAAAGTTGACCAAGACTTGACGAAACCAAGTTAGCCAAGCAGTTATGTTCGCCAGTATCAGTTGAACATTTTACAAACTAGCCGGTGAAAAAAGTCTTTAGAGTGTTTCAGAGAAGGAAAGGACGATTGCCTCGTTTAAAGTGGTAACTTATAATTTATAGGAAATTAATACAAAAATTAAAAATGACAATGAAAATACAGAGTTGAATAATTTTTAAGGAATGATGAGAGAAAAAACAATAAGCAGAAGGTGGAATTTTCATTTTTACACTTCTATTGTCGAGTAAAGCCGTATAGCAGGCATTTAAAAAAAAAATTGGGTAAATGCCGCGCAAAACAGTTTCAAATAACAACCATACACACAAACAATTGTCGCTGATGTACAGTTTATAAAATTTTAAATTAACCGAACAAAGGTCATCTCTATAACCGAGGGACTATTCTGTTGAGGTGGTCCTCAACCTCCCAACGACAACTCGTCGCCAAGGAATGCCAACAAAAACGTAGTGATCAAAGGTGCAGCAGGATTCGAGAATTCTTCCAGACACAGCTATCCAGGACGAAACGATTTGGAGGAAATGTACGACAAGGTCTGGCTGTAAATAAACTGGGAACCGGGAAGGAAAAAGAAATGAAAAAGATAAATTAACAGAACGTGTGGTGGACATCTTCAGCTCATGAATGTTTTGTAAATCCAAAAGTTTTCAAAGCTTCGTTTATTCTTTGTCGTTTGTTTTTTTACACTTTCTGCAGAATGTGAAGTGTCTTTCTTAGTTTAAGGGCGAGTGCCAGGGGTCCTCAACCCCATGGCCATGGGCTCCATGACGTCTATAAACCATTTGACATGTGCCCACCGCTTTCCGTTTTATATTGCACTAAAATTATAGGTCATACTATACTTTGCACCGTATCATTAGCAATATCCAATTATTTACAAAGAAGAAAATTATTATACAAATAGAATATGTTTTCTGAGTGCAAACAGGTTGGGACCCCTGACAAAAGGTAGCAAATCGTGACAAGAGAGGACTAAAAGAAGTATCGTGTGGTTCTTTGGTTCCAAAGACTCAAACATACAGAAGTCAAGCTTTAGAAAAAAGCCCAAAAATCACGGGGGCACGCACAACTCATTAATCAGCCTGACCTTGTTCACATAAAAAAAGTCAAGACTTCAAAGTCCTGTTGTTCAGTTTCCCTACATTTCTCGTAACTTGTAGATAATTCATTCAAGAAAGATTAGATGAAAAAATGCGGACTTTTATTTTCTATTTTTTATGGTTCAAGCATTTCGGTGCTAACGAGATAAGTAGCCACGGGTGACTTTAAAAGACGATCCCCAGTTTTTTTTAACACGAACGTAGTAATTTACTATATTCATTCATAGAGAGGAGACCACGTGTGTAAACGACGAGAACAGACAAACTACCGACTTGCTTTCCATTTATCTGAATCCTTTACAGTCTTCTTAAGATCCTGAATAAGTGGACTGACCAGTTCGCCATTTATTTTCGGTCTTCTTTAAATGAAAGTTATGCACCGGCCACTTCTATCAACTGCAAATTATACTACCGCCGCAGATTTCAGGGTTAAAATGTCAGGTTTGGATCTGTCCCTTCTCTCTCTCGTTCACATGGAAAGTTTTTAATGACACCTGTTACTTTCGATATTTTCTTTTTTGTGTGCCCTTTCCCCAATTAGCCGCTTGTTGTTTGAGTTTTTCTCCTCGGCGGACTGATTTCACATATACTCGCTCCCTTTTTTCGTAACGAGAGCTCCCCGCCTTCTCCTGTCTTACAATCGAGTTAGGTGATCTCAAATCAGACTGGTCAAACTCCGTTAGGTTTTTAATTTTTAATTATCAAATATATAATTAATTAGTGTTTCAAGTCTTTCTTTTTTTATTAATTTTCTCATCTTGTCTCTAATTCTAATTTTTTGGGAGATGTAAGGTAGCGGAAGCGTTGGATAAAGAAGGGGAGGAATAGGAACAAGGAAGAAAAGCAGAAAAAGCTGATTATGTGTCTTCTATTTAATTACACCGTTCACTTTAACCGACTTTACTCAAGTTCTTTTACAGTATGTTTCGTCTGTGAGGCAGCCTCTTTTAAAAGTATAAACCAGGGCAATAAAGATGGGTAGCGGAAGCCGACATTTATGACATGATACGCTTCATTGTTTCAAAAAAGGTAAAGAATACTGTCTTCATGATGAGAATTTCGAATAAAATGTTTTATTGCATTCACCTTACTCGTCAGATTTCTCTCCATCAGATATTGTTTCCTTCTGTCGTTGAAAAATTCTCTTTAAATCCATCAGCGAAAAAAAACGTATCTCCGGGATTATCTCTTTATTTCCAAGGCACAACGATTTTGGAGTAAAGGCAAACTTCCTGGAAGATAGAAGAAGGTAACAGAATAAAAGGAATCTTATATAATAAAATAAATATAACAGTTAATATTGTGTATTCATTTCATATAAGAAAAGGAAACCCTAATATGAATCGCGTAAATTTGCTGAGTGATGTTTTCATTGTTGTTGAGTAACCGAAGAGGAGTCTGTTGACCATATATGACATTCGAACAATGACAATCCAAGAAATCCTTTACCTTTTCATTTGTGAGGTGATGATTGAAAATATTTACAACTACAATAAAACGAGTCTTATTAATTAGATGTAAGCATACGTGTGTGATGCATATTAGGCGGTCTTCTTTACAGTTAACTGTTGGATAGCATCAAGGTGAAATAAAATTTTGAAATTGGTTAACACGTGTCATAAGATCAACTGGAAGGGAACGACGGAATAATTAATTATAATAATTTACTGTAAACACGTCAATTTTTTATAATTAAGACGATTTGGAATTTTTT
The DNA here is from genome assembly GCA_016920875.1 of Columbicola columbae. Lineage (NCBI taxonomy): Eukaryota > Metazoa > Arthropoda > Insecta > Psocodea > Philopteridae > Columbicola > Columbicola columbae. The sequence continues at coordinate 16,404,963 of JADMLL010000005.1, forward strand.
AGTGCTCTTTTTCCCAGGGTTCGGAAGAGCACGGATAACCCCAATCATCCCAAACTCATTGGACAACGTAGAATTGGCCATTTTCCGAATGCAAGAGGATTCCTTTCCTTTTCGTCGTCTCTCAGTCTGGTGAAAGTCTTCCAAGATCCGCAATCGATCGTAAATATCAGGGACCTCAGATTCATTCTCTTATTTAGGTCCTTTCTCTTTCTCGGATTTTCAGAATTTCGATTTCAATCCGACCGAATTCCGCACCTTACGTCCACGTCCAAAAATTGTGTACAGTTCTTGTTTTACTTGTTTTGGTCTTCATTCGTGTGCAAGATTCTGCACTCCAACAAAAGCTTCGTTTCCTTACCTACCGTGGTAGAAAACTATTGTTCACAAGGCGAGAGCTTTTGGCCACCCTTGATTGAAGGAGACAAAAGAAAATAGATAGAAGAAATTGTTGGGGAGGGATGTAGGACTTAGGAGGAAAATGGTGGTTAAGAGAGAATAGGTCACCATTTTGTCTAACGACTAGTGAGATTCAGATAAAAAAGCTCATGTAACTCTAAATAATAATCAGCTATAGATTTGGAAACTGACACTTTAGGAGTAGTGAACCACAACAGTGATGTCACATAGGGGCTAAAATATTGGTGCCATGAATCAAAAGCAAACGAGAAACCTTGGGTGTAATTAAAAATTGCTTAATTTATGTGATGAATTCAGTTCTATAATTTCAGATGCAATTTATGCAATTATGCAATTGCTGAAGAACTTCATGATGAATGCAAAACGCGTTCATTCAAGTTCACATTGAACCTATGCATTGTTTACTCAATAGTTTTTTTTTTAGTGAGAGAGATCTTTATCTCTCTTCTATAGTGTTATAAGCTTTTTGTTGGGTGTTTCTAAAACCGTTTTGGGCTGTCTTGTAAAAAAAAGGTGTTAAGAATGTATATTGTTCTTTTTTTGTAGCTGTATTAGTACATTATGGGTCAGGTTCAATAATGGCAGATTTAGAAGATAATCAACAACAATTCCTTATTTAAACGTGTTACCAAGGTTATTTTCTGCCTTTCTTTTAATGTACTTACCATTGGTCATCACGTATTATCTCTATATTTTGTCTGTTTCTTCTATTCTTACAAATTATCTTTTTCGTACACTCTCTTCTTTCCCTTGCTCGGTATTTCACGATTTCCTTCAAAGCGTCTGTTCATTCCGTTCGTTTCATGTTTTTTTTTATCTAGACGAAACCTAAAAGGCTTTTTTTTACTTTTCCAAGACACTTTTCTTTCATTCTAACTTCGTTTTTGTGTTCTCAGAGTCTCTCACTACTGACTCAATCTCGTTCTTTACAATTTACGAAATAATCAACACAGCCGAATCTAATGGTTTGACAATTTTTCGAAAACTCCTTACGTGTACCATTTTTGGGAGCATTAGGAGTGCCGTTTGTATCCCAGATTTCTGTGTTGCTGAGCAAATTTAATATCTGAACTAGGTGACGACTTGTCTTCTTGAACATTCTAGGTCTCAAGAAGGGTGCCCTATTTTTAAAGAATTCACTTCAACATGATTTGAACAATTCGTGATCTTAAATTCACTGCAAGGAGTACGAAACGAATTAAGCACATCCTTTGCTGACTTCTTATACTCACAATTCAAATAACTTTGGCTTTACATTCCTCGCAATGAGAATGCAGTTTTCGATTGTATTTTTGCATCCGCCACTTCGTCATCTTCATGCTCTTAATTTTGCAGGAATTTCGTGCAATTTATGCAATTATATGACGCCGTCATTCGAACGGGAATTTATTACGTAAAATTACAACATCGTCCAAGTGTTTAATCTTCGAAGGGATATGATGGGTTTAAGCTTCGCTGTAATGGTTTTTGCGCAAAACTGAGATAAGACAAAAGATTCTGGCGGAACGAAAAAGAAAGGAAATTGTCGTGGAACAATAAAATAAAGCCTTTAAGTTTTCCTCGAAGTAAAAAAAATGAAACGAACGCGACGAATAGATGCCGTGAAGGTGATGGTAAAGTATAGGAGGCAGAAGAGAAGGAAATGAGCGAAAAGAATAATTCATAAGAATAGAAGAAAGAGACAAAATATGGAGAGACAGTGCGAGATGACCATTGGTAAAGACACTAAAAGAAAGGCAGAAAATAATTTTCGGAATCGTTGTAAACAAGAGAAACTCACTGACCTGGAAAACGGATTTATACACACGCTACCACTTTATAATTAGTCTGTGCTTTAAATTTAATTAAATTACATGTTCAGAACAACATGACTGTCCTCTTTGTTTTGAAATTTTAATAACGACAACTGCAACCTCAACTAAAAGAATTGTTCCACTATTTTCTATTAATTGCTCTTTTCATGGAATTTTGACTTGTACTCTAAAAAAATTAAATTTCGTCCTGATTTCTATTGCTAGAAAATAGACATATTGACATGGTCGTCGTGCTGGGATTTGTCTGATTAACGATGTCTATGAGGATTCCGGTAAATTTGTGATCTGTTTAAAGAAGAATCCGTTTCTACTACCTTTATTCTGATTCTCTACTGTGGTCCAAGCTTTAATGAGTACAGTGTTCATCAAAGATTAAAAACTTTACTCGCTTTCCAAAGACACTGTACCTCATATTGTTGGGCTATTTGTACACCCGCTCGCGAGACTGATCCGTTAATTACGACTATTCTCATGTTGACAGTGGACGTGTTAAACACTTTTCAAGTATCATCAAGGCTAATTCAAATGTTTGTCTAGGTTGTAGTTGTTGACTTTGTTTTGTTCAATTTTTTTTCACGTTAATTGCTTTTGTAATCGATGCTCAGCCGGCAAAATGGAGAAAGCGGGTGAGACCACGAACGGCTCCCAAACGTTTATTACAAAATTACTTTTGTAGTTTTCCCTCCATCTCCGGGTAATTAAGGCCTAATATCAACAAATCCCATGACATAGAAATATGTATTTTTGGGGGGTTCCAAAAGTCGTAAAATTTTGTTCAAAAACCCAAAGAAGTAAAACAATAAGAGCGGAGTGGAAGGGAAAGTGAAAAATGAAGTATTTAGAGTAGGTTAAACCGAGAAGATGAATCATGCTCTCCTCTGGTCTATAATTAAAACCGCGAAAGAAAAAGTGCGAAAATTTTTGAGTGATGTAAACCAGGTTCCGATGTGTAACTGAAGACATTATTTTGTAAGGTGTCAAAGAGGAACGTGTCAATACAAGGTTGAAACGGATTCGAAATTCTTCAGTGTTCAGTAACAAGCGACTGCAAGTAACCTGTGACTGGCAGTTATTAATTACTGTATTTTAGAATAACTTTCCGAAGGAAGTAGATCAAAATTAAAATGGTAATAAAAAAGAAAGGGAGAAATTGATGAAAGCCAGAGGGTAAAAAAAAGTCAGGCAGCTTCAGGCAGGCCCAGGTGGGAGGGTCGAGAAGTAAGAGTAACTGAGGTCAGAGCGAGGGGGCATTTCGTGGTTGTGGGAACCTCTTTCAAAAAAAGTTCGTAAAAATTTTTGTTCGGAACAACTGGTCGAAGCCAGTTTTCCAAACCACTGAGACATGCGATGATCAAATAAATGACCTGAACACACCAATCAAGACTTCTCATAAATCTTTGTGAAATTTGCTTTTTTTTTTACGAGTAAAAGTAGAACGAAAAACAAGAAAAGTAAGGACATCATTGGACTACATATTAAACCAACAGGTATGTTTCGTCAAGAAACAAATTATAAGAGTCTAAAAAGTTTATGAAACTCATTTTTGATTTTGATAGCTCGCAAACTAAAGAACAGTCTCAGTCAAAATACAAATTTATCTGACTGCAAAATATGTAGCAACAGCCTCTCAAATTAAATCAAAAAATCATTTCCCTGCCTTAATTCACTTCAATTTTTCTTTCAAAAATAAAAAAGCTGACCGTCATAAGTATACATTATTTATGACAAATGAATAAATGAGTTGAATAAGTCAGCTTCGGAGAAATACTGAAATATGACATTGTAGATTAATTTTTACATAATTATGCAGCTGAGAGACACAAAGACCGAAAAGGATCAGTTTCTTTCTAAAAAAGGGTATTTATACACTCTTATAATTAGTATAAGAGGTTAGGTAATAGACACCTCTCCTATTCATCTACTAACTACCTAGTATAGGATACTATTCGGTACGGTATAGTGAGAATTAGCTCTTTACACTCAAGACTTTTTTTTACGCGAGTGAACCACCAACCAGATATTTAGTGCAACTTACGGACAATATTTGTTTACAAGGTCAAGTAAAAAATTTTTTAAATGAAATTAATCAAGAACCAAGAAAGAGTATAGAACGCCACGTTCCCATTTAAGAATACAAACGAAAAAGTGAATGGAAGTAAGCTGGAAATTTCATTTCTCTTCGATTTTATAAGAAAACAAAATCGAAATCGCACATAAAAAGAAAGGAAAATGGCGATTTTTTATTAGAAAACAAAAATCTAAAGCAGAAAACGTCAATTTAATACCTCAATAAAAATTTATTAAAGTGCAGAGCGCATAAAATGACTACATGACGTCACAAAATTGATTGTTTGCCGTTGGAAGGGACTTACACGCTTGGATGGACACAATGTTTAAAAAAAAAACTTTTAATTTACCTTAAAGTTTAATTTCTAAAGTACCTAAATATTTATCTAAGGCAAAATCAAGGGGAACTTTCTCACAATGAACTCTCTTAAATAATCGAAAAGTGAAGGTTTTAGTCAATCGAATTAAGGCTGAGATCAGATATCCTAGAATTGAGGCTCTCCTAAAATGTTTTTGTTTGACGAATGGAGATATCATCAGGAGATTCTAAACAATGAAAATGACGGAAAGTAAGGATTTGCATGAAAAAAGCAAATTCTGTTGTTTCACTATCCCTTTTCCTGCAACAGGATGAGACTTGGGGTCGTTGGGTAACCTCTGGCTGAGTGAAAAGTCGCTCACAGTTCCAAGGGAAGGGCAACTTGATGTCTTACCGAATTCGTTGAGCCGTTCCTTATCTGAGGCCCTATTTCTCGGGTTTGTCTCAAGCAGGTGTCACTTCGAAAGATTCGTCTTTTGATGGGCTATCAAGTTACCAATTGTCTCACTCTCATGTTTTTAACTCAATTCATAAATGAATGAGGACCAGCCTTCTGGGCAAACCACTCATCTTTCAATTAATTAAAAACCATCGATAATAACAACAAAATGATGCGGGGTCGAAATAATTAACCAACAACCAGTATCCCCTGAGAAGTTAACCACTAATTCAACTCAATGATAATCTCAGCGACCCAGTAATCAAAGGATTTCCGACCTTCTAAAAAAAGACAACCTAACCAAGAGGAAAAGTGTTACGAAAAAACAACAAGAACCAAAAAGCCAATGGAAGGCAAATAGCATTTTACTCTCCAGTCACATATGCCTCAATCACCTTCATAGGAATATGTGTGATCGATAGTTGACCCCCTGGTCATGACCCCCCTCCTACTGGTCCATTAGAAAAACGAAAAAAAACCGTTAAATAACTGCAGCGTTCATCTTGTGGGTCAAAGAAAAAGTCATATTTTTCAGTGGGGCTAAGAACCTGTCTCGCAATGAAAACTTAAGATAAAATCAGTTCCGGTCGATCGATTTTGCCGTATCGATATCATCAATAATATGAGGAACCCTTTCGGATTTATTCTCTAAGTCAATAATGAAAGAAGTAAAAGTGAATGGCTGCTATGCAGGTTCACCGCGTTTATATGACAGAAACCTGCGGCCAGAGAAAAAGAAAAAGAAAAAAAATAAGAAAACGAGTTTTTTTATGGTCAAATTTTGAGTCGACCCACATTCGGCTAATTGTTTAATGGAGTTCATAATTCGTGAAATATATTATTCGTCCCCTCCCTCCCTCCTTCCTCTATGGCACGTCTTCCACCTTCTTCTCCTCTCTCACATAATGATGATGAAGCCTGATTAAAAAAAATTTTTTTCTCTTTTCCACTTTATCAATTCGGTTTTGTCCACGAAACGCCTTCGATTAGCCCCCGCCGAATCGAAACCGTAAAAAAAACTTTTGTGGATTTTAATTAATACGGATTAATTTTGGTTTCTTTTAACTTTTTTTATTAATGGTGGAATTAAATTTGTTTTAATCTTAAGTTTATTTTGCATTATTCCGTGACTCGTGAAAACACAATTTTCATCCTTTTTGTTAGGTTTCTTTGTCGTTGAGGTTGGCTAAATAAACAAAAAGAACGAGAGAGAACGGGGCCTTGGACCGGAGCATTCCTCTTCTAAACCTTAATTTATGCCATGGCTTGTTAATTTCTGTTAGGTTTACGACGAGAGTAAAAGTGGGTTCTAAGCTTTCTAAATCCGGAAGGTCGAACAAAGTCTTATTATTTTTTTGATTTCCAGTTTTGTTTTCGAAATATTAGTCAAGGGTTGCAATAATTTTGTGCATTTTCTAGTTTAATAGAGAGCCCTGCAGGTATGGAGCAGCTGCAGCAGTAGACATGGTTCGTATTCCTACTCATATTTGAAATATTAATATTATCTATTGGTAAACAGATTTTATTGACTTCAATCCAAGGGAACGTCGACGTTCTTAGATCTCCAAGAGTGAAAACAAAATGAAAAGACAATTTTGGCTTTGTTGGCTTCAATGTTTGCTTCTATTGGTCTAGAGTAGCGTCTACGTAGAAATGTTTTTGCCCATAATGCATAAATAATATGTCATGCCATAACGGATAAAATCAGTGGGGTCAATTCCTTTACTACCAGAAATTGTAAAAGAAAAAGAAAAAATTCCTTCATCAGAAGCTAAATTTTAATGATTAGTGCCCCTATTTCTGATACCTTTAGGTACATGTCTCTGTCTGTTCTGTCTATCTCCTCTTTTTAATTCTTCTGTTTTTTTCATACTGTTTTTTTTTGTTTTATTTGTTGGCTTCATCTGTTTACAGCTTATGTGGCAAATTCAAAGATTTAAAGTTTCGCGGCTGTCAACCATGGCGAAGAAAAGACTTAAAGGTTTGTTTTTAAAAACCGCGTAAAAAAAAAGTCATAGAACAAACACAATTTATTCGGGATCGACAATTGGCGGTTCTGAACAGTTAGCCTTGAGGCTTTTCGCATTTCTCCATCTTTTTCATTTCTTTTCTCTCTGTCCTGTCACCGAATATGGCAATGTCCACTTTATTCTCGTTTAAATATATTCTAGTCTTCTTCACAACTATCAAACTTGGTCCCAATTATGGGTCAACACCATATTTGTATCGTGTCTAGAATCCCATGCCACTATACTCCAATTACTATCAGCGTTATTTATATTTCTGCACTACAAAGTTATTGAGAATGGGAACATGCACGAAGATCCACTCCAGAATGCCCCTTTCTCAAAAATGGGTCTAGAGCCCTTGATCCAGCAAGCCTGAGTATATCATGTTCTGAGGTCTTTTTTTCTGCGGTTGGTGCCTTCATGGTTTTCATTATTACTGTCGTCGTAAGTTGGCTTACAGTCAGTGAGCAGTGTGCCAAAAGCCTTTTGATTGATTGCAACTTATTAAGAAGGATTAGAAGTGTCAGATAGGGGTTCACGTCTATCGCCTAAAGCGCTTGTAAATCATTCTGGAAAAATGAAATCATACAGAAGGAATGAAGTTGACCGAACTATCGGGATCCTCAAGGATATTGGCTCGGTTTACTTTTGGAGGAAATAAGTTCTTGGTCATCCTTGGAGAATGATGAAAACCCCGAGGCGGTGTAACTTGGCGGATCTAATAAAAACAAACTTGTAGAATTTATTCAAACTCGATTCAATTTTTAATCTCGTGTGTCAGGCTCATGCATTTCGACCTACAGCTACGCGCTAGAAGGTAGACGATGAAAGTTTCTCTTCTCCTCTCTCTCTCTCTTTCTATCCTCTGATCCTCACCTCCTCACCCGCTCGCTTCAAGTGTGAGCGTGTGAGTGTGGTGTGCGGTGTGTGTCCATGCGTTTGGCAAAACGGTGTAAAGTCGGTGTTCAACAAACCGACATAGTATGATTACGTATTGGTCCACTTAATCCAATCTTTTTCATTATTCGGGCCCAATTAAGTTTGTTTCTTATTCGCTCGAATCGACCTGGATTCAACATTGAAAAATGTCCTCCGAGTAGGTCTCCATGTTTGGATGTCGAGTCTTCTTAATGAATGAATGAAACGAGTGGTCATGTCATTTTTGCTCATTTAGTTAGGAGCCTAACTTGTATATATAGCGACAGTTAACTTTAGAGTAGATCCGAATATTGTTTTGAAATAACTACATCACCCCCATCGAGTGCTAATTCCAAATACTGCAAAAAATCTTCAGAGCAGTAAAAACGATGAATCCCATAATAGAGACCTGCACACAAATATATGCTAAACGAGTGGCTAGTCGCTAAAACACACATAAACTATTAAATATACTGTATCTGTATAGAATAGGTACGGAGACAATCTGGAAGAGGAAGATCTGCATTCTACAGACTGTCTAATAAGAATAAGTAGATCGCGACAAATTTATAAGAAAAAAGTTAAGGCACAGAAGCTGACCACTCCTGCACTACTAGTATAGTAGCACTGTACTAACAATTACTTCAAAATGGTTCTTCTGGTAGAGAAAATGGGGAGGTGGTTCAATGATTTTTTATGCCAGTTTGGCTGTCCTTCCTCTTTTGATACAACTGCACCCAGTACGGGTACTAAACAGGGAGCTTAGATAGGTACTGGGTAGTAGATAGATAGTAAATAGAGTAGATAATAGGTTTTAAAAATAATAGGCACTTGTAAAGGGTGAAAGAGGAAACCGGTGGTAGAAAACTATTGTGAACAAAGAGAAGGTCCTCGACGGACCACCAAGTCATCCTTGATTGATTGAGAATGAGGTATAGAGAATACTGAAACAATAAAAAAGTCTTTACTAAAGAACCTCAGTGAGAACTTGATGAATCTGAGTACTGCTAAAGGTTGACAGACAGTACATTGGGAAGGCGAAAAGGTTCTTATGGAAGAAGGAAAAAAGAGAAGGATAAAAAATCTCACCACTTTTCTGTCAAAGGAGACGTATCAGCATCCATCTTAAGTAGATAACTAAATACTATAATAACAGTAACGAGAAAATGGTTTTTCGCCTAAATTTGTAGGGATTATGAGTAACTGGGTCCAGTCAGAAATGCTTGACCGTCACACATGCACACACATTCCATTACGGTCAGATATTCCCTCAACTGAAACAATAACTGCTTCTTGGACCGAGAAGATTTGCAACCCTATGTCCCGTGACCTCTGAGCCGATTTCACATCAGAACAGATCCCGACTCTGGAATTTCCAAAGGAAAGAACACCGAGCAGACGGGTTTGAAACTGTTTCAGTATTAATTGTTGAGCGGTAGAAACAACTCGTAAAAAGAAATTTTAGGTGGGAGTGTCTGTTTTTCAACTGAGTGAAATTCTCGCGAGGATTTCAGCACATGGAAAAGAGGAGGGCCAAGGGACCCGTCTACCGTGCAAGAGGTCATAGGTTCGAATTCACCTGGGGGGCGGTAACAATTTCTTCTCTTCTCAAAGTCTGGTTTACTTGGACTGTTGTAGTTGTTTAAAAACGAGTGCTTGGCCTTGTTTGGTACAAACGGTCGCGGAATGTCGTGTTTTGCTTCCTTGCGCCAACTCAACTCAGTATGTTGTATTCATACTGTTCTTTTAATAAAAAGGTACCCTTTTGCTGTCTTTCTTCAGTTCTTTGAGGAAGAGATTTCTATGTAAAGATTAGTTTTTGAGAATCCCATTCAAGTTGATGAGCTTTATATACTTTAGTTTTTAATTTTCAACGTAAATTCTCTAAATTTGTGGATTCGGTCCTAAAATACTCGAAAACAAAAGGAGCAGAAAATAATAAGTAAGTAAGGAACACACCATATACCGTGCTGACATTGCCTTTTAGTCTCATTTTGGTTTGCAGGTGTAACCAGACTAGAAGCGCCACGGAGTGGTACAAAAGACAGTTATTCTTTTAAACCTCACAGTAACAATATTTTCAAACCATATGAAGAATCTGAAAAGAAAGAATTCAGAAGATTCTGGTTTCCTTTGATAAAACTGAGAGGGAAAACCAGAATCGTCTTCATGTCATGAAAGAGAGAGAGCAAAAGGGAAACAACAACAATGATAATAACAGTAAAAGTATCGAAAAGAAAAACCAAATTTCACCAAATGAGAACGTATCTCACTTGCGTGTCTGAGCAATGAGATGATCCATCACAAAGCCAAGTCTCGGTTTCCGCTTTTCTTCTTCACAAACCCACAAATCTCCAATTGTACGTTTCTTCAGTGAAATTTTGTGGATGATTTCTTAAAACCCGTAGCAAAGTTGACAATGGCGAGATAAAATTGAGAAACTTTGAGGAGGAAATCTTCTAACGACCAAAGGATTCGATTGTAATTATTGGAGTAATTCAACTCCGTCTTTCACGTGACCACATCTCCGTACAATTTAGTTTCGGGCCAATCTCAATCAACCGAGTATTGATTTTAAAAAAGTGAATGGTGAAAGTAACAGCAGATGCAGCTTTCGAAACTCGGAAACAACACCCTGATTTTGATTCTTTACATCGATATTGAAAGTCTACTTTTCATCTTCTTCCTCTTCGAAACCAAATTGAAGGGCCACCAACTAGTTTTTCGTCAATATAAATTCCTATGGTTTTGCAAAAGAAGAACGAAAGCGTGGCCACTGGTACAACTTCCCACTTGAATATGCCCTCCAGGTGTTTTCCCCGTGTTCTTGTGGTCAATACCAAATTCAGTTTTTGCTGTTTGCCACTCTTTATTTTACTCGAATTTTACCTCTCTCGACTTGTTGTTTAAATATAAACGTGCTTCCATTCTCCTACTATTTGTATGTTTTTTTTTATCGTGTTATGCTTATATCCAGATAACATTATCAGACCAGCTAGCTTTTCCCAACTAGAAAATGCTTTCTATAGCAGGTGAAACCTGTCAAGTCTCTCAACGTTGGGTAGCTCTTTAAACATGACGCGGTGTAAGAACCCCTTGAATAATGAAATTGGCATTTTGGTTTTGGGTGAAAGGATTCTTAACCGTCCTCTGGTGTACAGGTTTGTGTCCTTCAATCACCTGTAAGACGTAAAAGGCAAATTTTCAAGACCGTGACAGCCATTTGATTGGTGATGGATTTAGTGTGAACTAGAGTTTGGAATGTCGCCACGCTGTTTCGCAGAATTTTAAAGGCGACTGAACTTGACTGTGACCCATTACCACTTTACATTTTTAGAAACACACCACGTGAGTTAACTGGCATTTGTCTCCGAATTGACACCAAGTAGTTTTTTGGTCGCCCAAGAGTACTGTCATCTGGGGGATTCCCGACCCTTCTTTAGAAACAAATGAAAGAAAAAATGGAGAAGGAAGAAGAAAAGGACAAAGTGAAAAAAGAGGAGATAAATGAGAGATGACTAAGGGAACCATGACTTTAACATCATTTTAGACTTGGAATCAGAGCTCTGATCTCTGCCAGATTCTTATGAGAGTCGACATCTTTTTGAATTTTGCTGGAATACAAGACAAAAGGGGAAAGTTCACGATGGTTCCCTTAAAATGACTATGACACGTTGTCGTCCATGAGCGTTTTAATTTGCTTTTGCGGTAGACTCACGCAAGCTAGAGAAAGATTTTATATTTGCCTTTAAGCAAACGACCTACTTAGACAGGCAATAAAACAGAGAAAGGCTGGTGTATGAATGTGCGTGTATGTTTTGGGCGACGGTGGGTGAGGAAAGGAACACACAAAGTCACCCAGAGCTACATACTCAGAATATATGTCATTAAACGAATGGCTTAGTTTTCTCATTAAAAACGCCACACCGTCTTTTCTAATCTTTTCACACGTTTATGGTCCAAGTTCAGAAAAATCGTCCACATACACAACCACACCAAGATTCTGACTTGCCGGCAAATCAATACACGGTCGAGAATTCGTGACAAGCGAACGAGTTCAACAAATTATTATGAATCCAGGTGAAATTGCTCATTAAATCATTACCCACTTTGTTAAATTCGATTCGCACGCATGCGTGTTCGTCTTGTGCACTATGTTCATTAGGATACGTGTTACCTGTATGAAATCCAACGTGTCTGCCACGGCTCTTCGATAATTATTAGTTACTTCGTCCTTCTTTTCTCTTTTTTTATTATTATTTGGACGCCATGAAATTTCACTCAAAATGATTTTGGGAAATCATCATTTGAAACCGAAGAATTAATTCCCAAATTGGAAATTTAATTTCTCTAAATGAACAAAAGCCAATTCGAAAAGTTATTAAAGCAATTACCAAAATTTGTGTAACGGAAGTCCAACAGATGAAGCAAAGCAGAATTTCAGTTCCAGCACTTGTAACGAAAACAGAACCCTGATTACGGTGAATGAGAGGTGGTGCTAAATCATATACAGGTTGCGCTTCTTAGTATACACTAATATAACTCGACAAGGCTAAAGAAAAGAAGAAGAATAAATATTATTCACCGCGTGTCAAATAAAATCCAATATTTTCATCCATTCAATGGACAAGTACACCGTAAACAAACCAAACTCACGGGTAACTGTAATTGTCAATAACTCATGTCCGTTCAGTAAACACTACAGAATAATTGAATCTATTGTTAAAAAGAGTGGACTGGACAGGACCGGGGAAGGAATAATACATAAAAAAATTCTCCCAGTGAATCCTCATTCAAGTGTCTATTAAAAATTTTATTAACGCCTTTTAATAAAGTAGGCAATTTGCTTATCTTTCGTTATGGTATTTAAAAGAAAACAAAATATTGCAGGAAAGAATTGAAATCAGGTCACAAGCTTCGATCGATGAATTTGTCTGGATACGGAGTAGGAACAAAGGAAAACGTGGAAGTGCTTTGAAGTCGTGGCTCAGGCTTGACCACTGGTCAGCAATGGTATTGGTTAATTGATTGATTTCTGAGTCCGTCGAAAAGTTACCGAAAGCGTATATCGTGGAATTGAAGGAAATTAAGTGTTCGTTCTTAGTTGGAAAAAGTCAAAATGAGTTAAAACTGGTCGAAAGGAAGGAAATTGTGGCTTTTATTGGACACAATTGGACGTAGCTGCATTGGAAGTCAATTATTTATGGAGCTCATAAAATTAATTTTATAGATGATACTCGAAGGACAAATGAGTATACACTCAACTTGACAAATAGTCAATTTGTTTTAAATTTTATGAAGATTGACTTTTTTTGAGTAAATCATGAGTGTGGACTCTGTTATTGTTTTCAGGGTTATCTCTTTCACCTCATAAATATTTGAAATGATGGAACTTTATCAACTTTAATGCTCTTATTGTTATACCGATTCTGAACAAGTTAAAAGCGATACCAAAAATTTGAAGAAAAAGTGTAACAGTTGTATGGCCACAAATACTGTAACCAAGTCCACGCTGCACAGGAAAGAATGATGTGCTTCCAAATAGGAAGGAACAATTCTTATTAACAGTAAGAAATCAATCTTTAAACTCTTTTTTGAGATTGAAAAAAATCAAAAAATAAAATCGTAGAATATTTTAATAAACTTTTAATCAATTCCCTGGATACGTGTCAGACCAGTTTTGTAAAAAGGCCCAAACGATTATTATTTAGCTGGTATAACAAAGTGTAAGACATTTTCGCTACGATACCTAGCTCAACAATGTACTAACTTAAAAAGTTAATGACTTTGTTTCATGACAAAGTTTTGTCTTTTCCGAAGACATCCATCTGGTGCTGCTCATTACGGGAAATTCAGGAACTAATATCGAAGCGATTCGCTTTTATCGCCCCCATTGTCAAAAAACTGAAATTTCATTTTTTGAACTGTATCGAGTTCATTCTTTTACTGAAATTCATGATTTTGACTTACTTAAGAATGAAGAAAGGATAGGACATGAATAGGAGAGGAAGTAAGGTTAAAAATGGGGAAGGAAATGATACCATATGGTTCAAGTTCGTCATACTTATCCCACTATTTTAGAATTGTTGGGAGGGAGGAGGAAGAAAGGAATGAAAAGGACGAAAGGAAGAGAAGGCAATGTGAAAAAAGAAGAAAGAAAGAAAGGATGGATCGAAAAACCGCAATTCAAAAACGAAGATAAGCACAAGAACAGGAATCGATCGAGCCCATTCGGTGTTATTACAGAACTTCTCGTTCCCTTCATTTCCTCCTCCGCTTTCTCTTCCTCATCCTCTTTTTCCACTTTTCCTCTCCTCCTCCTTCTTCCTTCCCATTTTTCCCACTACGCAACTGACCGTTGGAATCATTTTGGTTGCAGAACATGTTTAACTACGTTTTGATTTTTTTCTTCTTTTCAATAAATCACCCTTTGAAGTATGGCACATGATGGGTTACGTTCAAACTTTTTTTCTACTGACTTGGCCTTCCGTTGTTTTAATATCTGTCAACCTGATGGGGAAATATCTCAAAGAACCACTTCTCCGGTTTCTGACTAAGCCAGCATAATCGTTTCTTCATCAGTAGTGTTAGCTGCCGTGAGTGTTTCAGTCATGGATTGATTTTGCTGTCTGGTAGGTCATTAGTACACAAAACTTGAGTCATTTTCTATATATAGACAAAAGATATTTTGGGTCTATCACAAACCACACCAGACTGTTCCAGAAAACTTACAGCATCCACAACACTAAAGCATGCCTTTGAAAGCACTGCTTCCAGACTCTCGGCAGGGAAAACGGAAAGTGTTTTGACGAAATTGTGTTTGTTTTGTTCCTGTTGTTGTTTTTGTTATTACTATGATTATTATTGTTATTTATTTCCATGAAAGAGAGAGGAAAGAATAGATGGTGCAGAGAGAGAGTTGTGTCGGAGCTCTTGGGGTTTCAAATTAGATTATTTAGCCAGATGAGAAGTGGACAGAGACCTTTCTGGACAATAAATTACAGCCATTTTCTTCAACATATGTACCCCATTTTCCTTTCTTCTCAATTCTCTTCTCTTTTCTTTTTCCTTTCTTTTAATGCAAAGATAAATAAATTAAAAGAGAACAGAAATGAGAATCGGAACCAGAACCTGTTCGCCGACCAACCAATTATTATTAGTATGATCGTTCTCTTAATCAAGCTTTTTGTTTAATGTTATTTTACAAATCAACACACAAACTACCTGGCACCTACAAGAACATATAATGTGGTATATCAAAGAAAAGAGAGGGATGACACATATTATTTTTTTTTATTCTCTCCATAAGCAAGTAACATAATACAAAAACAAAAAAAAATTTAGGTTTTTTGAGATTAGAAACAGTAAACTAATCCGAAAGAACGTGTGTGAAATCACGAACCTCTACTATCACGTATGAACCTCTTGAAAATATTTGCCCAACTATTATAGATCTTTTTCCTTTTATAACAAATAGAGGATTTTTAGTTCGAAAACCATTCTAAGGAAGAGTAGACGAATTCAAGGGGTTGGAAGAGTAAAAAGAGACGATGAACATGTTAAACTTTAGCATCGAAAGCTCGGAGTTAAAAAAAAAAATCTTACCAACAGTCCTATCAATGAGAAAACTTCAAATCCTGATTATTCATAATCACCAACTAAATTTGGTAAAGTTAACGGATTTGCTCTGTCCTTTTCTGTTTGCCAGTAACAGTCTAAAAACCACTCTGTCTTGGTAGTGGCGTATGCATGTGATTAAAAAGTGACAGAAGCTATGTGAGCAAATTTCGCAACTATTACAAGTTGTGGATTTTATGAAATAACCGGTAAATGTAATAAATATTTAGTAAATTGTTTGCATTTATCAAAAGTAGTTGGTGATGATAAGTAATCACTGAGAATTATATACTGATTTTCGCCAATTTGTGACCTTTATCGTAACGTATATAATACAGATCATCCACTCTGAGGCTATGTATGCATCTGAGTGCCTGCCGTTGAAACGGAGAGGACTCCTAGAAGTACTGGACTAAATAAAGAAAGTAAAATACTTTGGTAAAATGTGCTGACGACGTGGTCAGAGAAAGTAGTCGAAACGAGGAAAAAGGTTTTCTACGAAATGAGCAGAAGCATTGTAGTTTTGCATAACGACTTTCGGATAGAAATCAATATTGATTTTTTGTAGTTAACAAAATTAAATTTATAGTTAAATTATTGTTTACTCAATGCAAGTATTATGTAAATAAATAAAACAGATTTAAAACTGACATCAAAAATAAAAATAGAAACACAAGGCTCACGCACACCATCTACACTCTTACACGCTTCCATAACGTCCTAATCAAAACATTGTCATCGACATTAACCGAAAAATGTTGCAAGTTGGATTGAAACGACA
This sequence comes from Columbicola columbae, assembly GCA_016920875.1. Lineage (NCBI taxonomy): Eukaryota > Metazoa > Arthropoda > Insecta > Psocodea > Philopteridae > Columbicola > Columbicola columbae. Next base: position 16,421,344 of record JADMLL010000005.1, read on the forward strand.
ATGACGAATTGACGGGGAAAGGGAAGGAGGGCCATAAAAGTGAGAGAGAAAGAGGAGAGGAAAGAAAAATAGGAAATGTTAAACTTACCACATAAGACGAACACCAAGGCAAAAAAGGGAAAAATCGGTAAAAATGCCTGAAAATTATAAACGAGAATAAAGTTGAAATTAGGAAAATAAATTACAGAGAGAAAGAGAGAGAGCAATGAGGAGAGAGAAGAAAAGAGAGAATAAGAGAGAGAGCGAGAGAGAGAGAGAACCCTAAAATATTTTCCTAAATTCAACTCATTTTGTTTTATTTCGTTTGTAATACGATTCTGTCCAGAACTGGAGTCTTAATATCAGAAGCAGAACACTTTAACCGACTTCACATCCTATTGGCTGTTGCCTTGGTCCTTTTCTCTTTCTCTAGCTTTTCCGACACGATCAACAAACTTTAGAATTGAATTGTTTTTCTTAAGAAATCCTCTGTCCAGGAATTTTCAATCCAGAACAACAGGATCAGATGATTCGAATTCTCTTCAGCTATAGGATGTTCTTATCGGTTTCTTTGTATCAAACTTCCGCGGTAACTGTACTACTAATCTTAACAGAATAACATTTGAAACCTTCGACCTTTTATTCACATACGAACCTCTTCCCTTCTCTTTGTTTCATCTCGACTTAGTACCTGTTTCTACTTTCAAAGCTTTTTGTTTCTCTATTGGTGTTCTCTTTCACTATCATACCCAAATAATATTAAATATATATGTTTCAGTAAAGTAGCCATTTTGGTTTTAGTTAATGCCAGTGTCGCGTGGGAGGAGTAGTGTAGTGGTTAAGTTACTGACTTGGACGCAAATGATCGTGAGTTGGAATCCTCCTCCCGCATCCTGTTATACCCAAAAATTAAGGGTGAAAACCGGGATTAAAACCACCACTAATCTCAGTCTCGCTCTTCAAGATTACCTCTTCTTCCTGATAAAAAGCTTTGAACAGAATATCACAAACTGATCGGATGTGAGATGATCAACTCGGAGCACTTCAACAAATTCCGGTATGATCATATGAGGTCATTTAGCCCAAGTCGAAGCTACCAAACGCTTGTGGCCTATGCCATATGCTTCACATCTGAATAACGTTTCTCATTTAGAGAAAGAAGAGAAATGGAGTTAAGCCGTTTCGAAAGGGCGCTTAAGAATGAGCTATTGCCTCCCATCTTGACCAGTGGTCATCAAACAAGGAGGGTGAACTTTAATGTCATAGAAAAATTAATGATCTAATCTATAGAATGTCTGAAAACCCGACGTTTAATCACTTCTTCTCATATATAATTCATGGACGGTTTTTGAAATTTTCTTTTTAAATCCTTTTTTCTCCTTTCCCTTTTTATTTTTTCATTCTTTTTCCACTTTTTTGTTTATTTTTCCTTGAAATAGGGAAAAGAATAAAACTCTTCCTTTTGGCCGGGGCTTTTTCTTAAAAAGGCACCTTGGAATGGTGGTAATCATTTAGAATGGGTCAGACGGGGACTTTGAGTTTATTTGAAAAATATTTTAGAAAAAATTGAACGCATCTCTATGTATTTTATTTAGTTTTCTCTTCATTACACCTCTCTTCCTAATTCATTGTTATTACACCCAAGTCTTTTTTTACGCGATATGTATGTCCGACAAATCGTACAAATACGTGTAGTAAATTTGGCGATATTTTCTAATACTTTTGTGGCTTTATTCCATTAATAATTGTGTAGATTTCCCCTAATAGGGAATGTATTATGTATCTATGTAAAGAGTAAAGGGTTAAAGTATGATGACGTTTACTGAACAGAATTTATTTTTAGAATTTACGAAATTATAAAACCCCGGCCTTTTGTAAAATAAGCGGTGTAATGCTGACGAATAAGCAGTCGCAAACAATCAGGATGGAATCGAAAAGAATGCCGGTCTGGGTGCTCACAGAAAAACCCTGGGGAAAGCGACAGCCCAGCGATGTCTCGAAGAGGTGGAGGAAGATCAGAAAACAGTGGGAATCCGTAGCTGGAGGACCGGGCAGCCGTGATTGTAAGGCTGTGAATGAACAAACGATACAAAATGCTGTTGCCGGTCATACGCACGACACCAACTTGATGTCGCCGGACGTCATAGTGTTAATTGCGAAATCATTTAAAAAAGAATCGCATAAATAAAGACCTGAAGTACTTTTATCTGTCTTTATCCCCAATATCGCCTCTATTAAAATCTTTTCGCTATCTACAATAAATTTTATGTGTCCAGGTTTGCTAATTTTATTTTAAAAACAAAACCAACGCCTTCTTTTCCCCAAGATAAGCTGAATTTGCTTTTTCAACAGAATTTAAATAATTTTAACTTTCGTTAGAAAAATGATTTAAGCGATTATGTTGTTTTTAATTCAAAGTTTTATCTTCATGAAAAAAATCGGGAAAATCCTTCAAATCCCAGCCCAGGAGACAATTCCTTCTGGTAAAGACGTCTTCCCCTCAGAATGTCTTAGCGTGTGCTTCGTCATCAACCACCCCCGCTGCTGCCAGTCACCATTCTCCTCCTCTGTTTTCTTCTTCTCTCGTCAACCTTTTCCCCTTCCGACACTAATTTCCTTCTTTTATCTTTTATCACGCGTAATTAAAGTTCCAAGGCGGATTATTGTGCTGCAGTGGTTTCTCAAGAAAGAAGATCAGATGGACGTGGATGAAGACCTTCCAACTTTTGCTGATGCAGTGGACATTTGTTGAAAGCTTTCTGATTGCTACAGGGTGATTCAAATAAACTATACCGAATTATTAAAATCCAACCTACGAATACCTGGTAGCATTCCTATTAATACAACAACTCTTCACCTTGTGAATCATTTATTGACGTCACCGTGCTTACCGCCACTTGGTAAGCTGACTTACATCCATTTGTACACATTTCTTGCTAAAAGATGTTGATATGTTCAGAAAGGAAGATAAAAAAATCAACCACGAAGCTTTCACAATGCAGACATAAAAAGAAACCTTCAAAATTATTCTTGAAGGCCACGTTTTCGAAAAAGGGGGGGAAAAGGCCTTAAAATTTATCTTTTAGAATTAAATAACATTTAGATCGATTTTAGTAGATGTACGAATTCTAATTCGATTTTGAGTTTCTTCTTTCTTTCTGCGATTTCCCATGAGTTCAACGACGCCACTTTAATCCATTCTTCTCTCGAGTTTCCCTTTCACCTTAAAAAGTTACTTCCTCCCCCCGTCACCGTCCCTGTTCCCATCTCCTACCCTTCTGGCCTCATTTCCTAAAACGTCGTAAAACATTTTTACTGACGAAAAACTAAAATGACTGAAAGCTTAAAGAAACAAAGAAGTCATTCTTGTAATATGGCAACGAAACTAAACGGCAACTAATACTAGTGTTTGGCTACAACGTCGTTGTAGTCAAATTTTCGGCCGCCCTTGTTCAAATGTTTCTTGTTCTTTCAGAGATGAAGACATCCTCTGTGGAAGGAGGTTTCGACTCAAAGGATTTATTCGTGATATGGATACACCATTCAAGGGTGAAATAATATGAAATGAATTTTCTTAGGGGAATTTAAGAAATTATTTCTGTAAGACAATGTCTGGCATTTACGAATTGGTTCCGATTCTAAGTGAAGACTAAACTTCTGTTCACGGTAGATGCTTTATTTTAAAATATATATACAGTATATTAGCAAAAAAAAAGTTTTATCTACAAATTCACAATAGTTCACAGAAGCAGATACATGTTTATTTTGATAATTGTCAATAAACATTTGTGAAAAACTAAACAATAAAATGTACCATATTTACAGTTTATAAATATAAAAAACATTGGTTAGTATCTATGTTTCGAAGTAATTACATTACAGACAAAAGCTAAAAAGCTCTTTCTATCATCTGCACTCTTCAGGGGAAGGTTAAAGAAAGTTTAGTTTATTTTAAAGTAATCTCCGAGTTCAGACCATTTTGGACATTCAATGACCACGTGCCCTACAGTTTCTACTACAATTAAGACAGGTTTCATTATCACTAATCAAAAATTTTTTAGGATATTGAGCGAAGTTTCCATGGCCAGGCAAAACTTGAGTTACAAAAAAAATTGACTTCAATTTTTTAAAAATTTTATTCGATCAATAACGCTGGGAAAGAACCTAAAAGTTGTGCGACCTTTCTCACTGGATACCCACAGTTTTTGCCATTGAATGAGGATATATCGATTTAAACGCCTAAATACCTCGACAAAAAGATATTGTTTTGTGAAAGTTATATCAAATATTTGAGTGTTATCAAAGCCTAACTGAAGTTGAGAGCCGGTAATTGCCTTAGAAGAGGAAGAAAACAAAACATGTGGGCAAGCCTAAACTCACTTATGCTTCCCAAAAATCACATTTCAGTGTGATAACGGCCAAAGCGTTAACATTAGTAACAGTTTAGCTCGTTGCCATATTATAGGAATGATTTTGTTTCTTTAAATTTGTAGTCATGTAATTTTTTCGTCAGTAAAAAAAAAAATTTTTACTACTGTTTAGAAAATGAAAGTGGAAAGGTGGGAGACGAGAAACATTACTATCATTAGCAACGTCAACGAAGTAAAAGAAACTCAAAAAGGGAAATAAAAAAACCTGAGGAGATGGACTGTTTAGCGCGAGCGTTCAGAGTTCTTCGACTTTGGTATCAAAAACAAATCACACGAGTCTTTCAGTTGAATGAGAACTCCACCCTTTTGTCAAAAGTTCTTTGAGCGTTCAAAAAAAAGCAGAAAGTGAAAAACAAAAAAAATTTTCAACAACAACAATGCGATGAGAATTCCTACAAGAGAAACTTGCAGGAATCTTCCTTCAGCAAGGGAGGAACAAAAAAAGGAAAAATTAAAAACGGACAAGTCAAGAGAAAGAAAGAAAAAAAATTAAAAGAATCGATAATATCACTCTGCCCCTCCATCTCCAGAAAGAAAAAAAAATAAAATCAGTTAAGCATGAGAGAAAGCCTCGCCTCTCCCCGTCCCACCCCACCCCGCCCTCCCCATGTTTCTCTTTTCCTCCCTTTTCCTTCCACCGCTGACCACACAACGGAAAATAAAGCAAAAGAACAATACCTAATGGCTTTCAGAAAGAAGATTTAGGCTTATAAACGTATCGATCGTCGGAGCAAAGGGGAGAGGAAAAGACAAAACCGACCAACGGTCAGTTAAAAAAAGCTCCAACGTCATTGGGAAAACTCGGGAAAATCAAGTTTTCTTATAAATAAATCGGAAAATGGTTTTACGTAGTGAGAAAAGCTCGGGAAAATCATTGAAAGGTTCATGAGGAAAATCCTTTTCTTAGAATGAATCCGCTCCGTAATTACGTATTTCTTACTCGATTTGTTTACTCCATGTTTAGCCTGTGCCGAGTCGGACTCTTTTTATATTGAAAATATGAGTAATATTGAAAAAGATTTTCCGGGGAATGGAAACTGAGGAGGGAAAAGGGGAAATTTCACCGAGGAAAAAGAGACGGGCGAAGCAAAAAATGAAACTCGGGAAAATGGGGAGATTTCCCAAACATGATTTGTTATGATATTACACCCGGGGAAAATATGAAATGATTTTCGACCAATCGCAAGCCCTCTTCACCGGGGAGGAAAATCCTTTATTATTTTTCAAAACCACCAATCGTGAGTTTCTTCACCATCATGAAAATATGAAATATTTTCATCCAATTGTAATTTCTTATTAATATACGAGCCAATCGTGGAAAATATGGAATTTTCCTCATCATCCCTCCCATTTTCCTCAACATCAAAACAACTGTCTTCTTCTGTTAACTTAATGCCTGAATTCCCACCCTCCACTCTTGCACTCGACAGTTTTCCCATTTTCAAACCCGAAAAAGACGTGAACTTGATGTCTCGAGGGAGCCATCAAATGATTTTTGAAGTGGTTTATAAGTATTGTCACTGCCGGAGGAAAGTTTTTTAAGAAAAAAAGACAGAAAAGTCACGGTGACTTTACGGGGTAAGAAATAACCCTTGCAAAGAACCTCTTACCCTCCACCATCGCTTGGCAACCCCTTGAAAGACATCTTTTCAATTACAGAAGTTGCATAATTAATCTTGTTGCCATTTCAATAAGCCAATATGAGATCCGTCAATTCCATCGAGAACTTCTTGCATCTTGTTTTTAAGCCTTTCTCCGGGAATCTCCTTTCCCTCCGACAGCAATTCCTCGGCTTTATAAATATGAAAGGTTTTTCCTTTTTTCCACGCTTTTCTCTTTGTGTTACATTTTCCTCTATAAAATTGGATTTGGTGATAATTGAATAACATTTTCCTCAGAAGGAGGGAAATTATTGCGATTTTCGTTGTCTTCGGATGCTTTTCACGCATCGTGTTCCCCTATAACAGGGGTAGCCAAATCGCAGTCCAACATTTTTCCAACCCGCCACATTTGTTTCTTTTACTTCCTTTTGTAATGAATAAAATTCACTCATTTCTTGAATTAGGATTTAAATTTCTAAAAAAGATGTTTTGTAATATATTTGAAGCTCGGCGAAACAAATTGAGGGGACTGAAAGAAAATGAAAAATAAATCTGAACAAATGCGGCCAATTCATATCTATTTTAAAATCTGAAAATGATGACGTCATATTTAATGAGTGTTAATGATTGACATTATGAGCTGTAGCAAAAACCGCCAGCTGTGTCTAATTGCGAAATAATAAGGAATGGGTAGGTTGAGGGGTTAGACCCAGTAGACAAAGAATAGACCAGTGTCTGACCCAAGATGGAGAACAAATCGGACTAGAAGAATGATATACATAACAAATATAATGCAAATATACTAAACAAAATAGAAGAGAAATTTTTTTTAACAAAAAAAAGTAAAAGAACTTTTCTAATAAACAAAAAACCCATTCCTCATAATTGAAGACATTTTAGAGAGGTACTGGCTCTGGGTAAGAAGAGAGAGGAGAAAAAAAGTAGGAAGTAAGAAGAGAGTAAGGGGTAGGAGAAGAGGAAGAAGAAGAAGAATGGGAGAAGAGAGGGAGGAAGAAGAGTCAGGGGATGAAAAGAGAGAAGAAAACGGCGGTCATTGTGAAAGAGTAATTTGGTATAAGATGGACTTTGTACTGCTAGGATCTCAGGAATTTACTTTAATCTTGAGCCTTTCAAAAACACGCTTTTCTCTCCACTTTCCCTTTTTCCTTTTATTTCTTTTCTTTCAGGGAAAAATTGTTATTTTCCCATTTTCTTCCTACGTGTCGTAATTTCATTTTCAGTTCCTTCGAACAACCAACAGAAAAATTAATAACAGACAACCAGTACTTGTACTTATTCGTCTTTGATATTGGCACTTTGAAATTTGGGAGTGAAAAAGGCAGTGGACTCGTCGAGGATATGTTCGATCGTCATATCTGAGATAACAATAAGCAAAAAAATTGAATCAGCGCTGATTTAGACTTAAAACCATTCATTTGCCTGATTGAAGTTAAGATTCCACGTCGGGGTTGCCACCCTGACGACGTCCACAACTCGAAGTGGACGAATCGGTGGTTAGTTCTTTAAATATGACGTGGTGTCAAAACCCAGTGTATAATGTTTTTAGTTTCATTTATTCACTCGTTATACTCATTCCAGACAAACCCAATGTTACCTAATTTCTGAATCCTGCCTTTCACTTCAGTTTATGGCTGAGGTATGCAGGCTTAGGGCTAACTTTTAGTTCACCACCAAAGATTCCAACAGCAAAATTCAGATTTTGGAGTGTTTTGTACATATATAAATCAGTAACTTTTTTTACGCGGTTTGTAATATTAATATATCCACAAAACTGAAGGCGTTTGTTGCAATAGTCAATAGAGCTTAGAATTTATAGCTACAAACGGAAGCCTCAGTCTAATCACTGAAAGACATTTTTCTTTTCTCAGTTCTTCTATCTATAATTTCTGGTCACTGTCGTTACGTGTATTTGACGGCCTTTTCTGTAGTCCTTTTCTTTAGTTTATTTTTTGGCTGCAGCTTTTTTTGCGCTTTAGCAGTACAACTAAAACTCAGTTCCTTGATTGTGACCTTTTCCTCAGTCTAGTAGGTTGGTTAGTTTGTTGTTCTTCTTGCTATCCTAATTAGTACTCTTTTTGTTATCCGCTTCCTTCCTATGTTGTTGACTTGTTTCATTACTTCACACCCAATCTGTCTCTCTATGATAATGTTGAGGGAGTTCATTGCAATTTTTTCCTCTTTAGAAGTTGGTTTCAAGTTTCTGTAAGCCTTTAACAAAACGTAACATTCTTAACCCACTTGATTAGCTTGTAGTTAAAAAAATCGCTTGATAAGAAGAGAGAGAACGCTTTTGAGACTTTTAAGTGAAAAAAACAGTCTTTGAAGAAAGGGTTGCTCTTAGAATCTCTTTGGTGGCTGGTCGGGCTTCCATGAGAGCTCTTGGTGGTTTTGTGGTCATTCAAAACTGTCCTTAAATTTCTTTTTTGTGTTATTATGTGTTAATTTATTCAACGACGGGTTTTTCTCGTATTCTTTCGTCTTCGTGCAACGACCTTACTCTCACCTGACCTTCAGTCTGTATTTTAGGTGGCTGTAAATGATAACCTAATCACGAACCTAATTTCCTTCGCCCTTTTCTCATTTAGTCTTACTAGTTTGTCCCACTATACCTTCCTCTTTTCTCTTCATTTTATTTTTTTCTTCTTTTTCTACTATACTGCTTTCTCTCTTCTACTACTTTTTCGTCTTCAAGCCCATGTTTCAAGAACCTCGATCCTGAATTTAAAGTACTATGATATCAATTGTGCTGCATCCTCTGTCAGAAATATACGTGTAATCTTCTACATCATCTGCAATCCTTCCGTCCACGGTAAATAGGTCACTGTGTTCACATAGTTAAAGGTGCTTCCCTCCTACCAAGCTCAACACTTTGTCTCTGTTTCTTCTCTCTGCAATTTCGTATGCGTGGCCCATTCCCATTTTTGTTATCTCATGAACACTTGGGTCTTGTATAATTTGATATTGTTCTTGTTCATTGGTCTCTTCAATTCTGCTGTCAAAAACCCCTGCCATAACAATTTATGGCAACCTCGCTGATGTAACACAGATTTCTGTCTGTAGCTCAGGGAAAAATGAATCATTGTATCACTGTGAATGATCGAGATTTCTGTAGACTAGCCCTTTTTCAAATTTTTAGCACTTTATTGACAGGGAAAACATGGGATCGATCTAGAACAGAGAGCAAGGGCGCTATAAGAGAGCTAGAAGTGTCTTCTAGACTGCTCGCCGCCAGAAGCTTTGAAACTTGTTTCATTTCTCCGGCGATTCTACAATAGAAGTTCGTATATGATGTTGTCTATGTTCAAGAGTGTTTGCTAAAGTTTCTGTCCTTCTTTTGACTAAGCACATCTTAGCGTGTGTTCTGCAGATGGCAGTTACATGAGAGATAAAAAATGGCAAAATGTATCACTCAGTAAAAAATTGTGAGTGTTTTGCTTGCAAGAGGTTTAAAACTCTAAAGGGAGAAAAAAGGTGGAATCTCATAAAATAAGATTATATAAAAAAAAATGTGAAGGCCAATTTAAATTTAGGCTCTCATGTCAATACTATTGAGATTTGAGTATAAATCCGTGACAGAAAATGACAAAAGAAGGGAGAGGAATCATCCCTAAAAAGTTTTTCAAATCTCTCGTTTTTCTCTACTGGAAATAATCTTTTCCTATAAACCAAATAAAATTTTCCTTTTTTCAAATCTAAAACTTTCATCTTGTTCAATTTGAAGCTGTTTTCAAGTGTGATATGATATAACGATCATTATATTGGATATTCGAAAAGTTTTCAGGCTACCCTTGCGAACTGTTTTGACTTTTAGACAGAACTAACTATCTCATTTTAAGAATCAGTTAAAGTAATCAAAAAAAAGGTAAAAACGAGCTGTCTTTTCGCTTTTCCTCGTCCAAGTAATATACGGATAATAAAGAAAGATTATGACGTCATAAATATCAAAAAAAGGACCCGATTATTGACCATTTCCAAGTTTTAGAATTCGATTTAACAACTTTGTATAAATTTCCAGTCTTAACATCTGCACAAATTCGAAAAACCTCCCCCTTTATTCCTCCCCCGCTTCTCCTTTCCATCCCTTCCCTTCCCTCGCACCCCGAATCGCCTTCTATAAACTATAAACTTTTTGATGGAATGAAAGTTTTTAAAATTCAATTTCTATTTCATTTTGCCTTTCTTTTTTCTTTTTCTTCCTTTATCGACGTCATTTCCAGCCGTTCCCACTTTGGTTTTTCCGGATCAAATAAAAAAACCAAAAATCCCATAACCTAACAATATTTCAAATAATTAAATAAAGCTTTAAGACTGAATAGTTATCACTAAATACTTATTGGAGACACTCTCAGTTGTCGATTACTTCTAATAAATTGATCTCGCAGCTTTTTCTGCAACGTGGATTCAAAAATACGTAAAGAACACAATTTTATTATGTAAAGTACCACTCGTCATATAGAAACACTTTGAAAAAATTATATTATAATAATTAGGCACTACAGTTCATTCAGAGCCTCGGCCTTAGCAATCACTGTTACCCACTGAGCCCGGTTCACTGCAACAGTCCTCCACCTACGAATTCTTAGTGTCTTCAGGTCATTTTCCACCTCTCTTTTTCGATTTGCTGCGTTATTGTTTCCTTCAGGGTTTGTCGTGAATATCTGGGCTGGTAGTCTCAACGGTTTCATCCTGGCTAGGTGTCCAGGCCTCCTCTAGGGCAAAGTAGCATATGTTTCCAAAGTTTTTATTTTCTATCATTTCTTGTAGGGTGTTATTTTCTTCGACAATTCTGGATCCTGTATATTTAAACTTCTCCACTCAGTCAAATGGCATAACTTCAGCGGTGGGGTCCTTTATGCGACAGGAATCTCTGCACAGGATCATATATTTCGTTGTCATGGTGTTAGTACTAAAAATTTTCTGTGGGCAGTAAGTTCAGTAATTTTTGGAGGACTGTTGTTCATGCTCTAGCGGCATGTATAACTTCTGCATGACCGTTACCGTTTTCTTATCACTACTATGACGAGTAAAGACAATTTCTCCTATTCCAGCGCATCATCTATTACTATACAATGTTTGAGTTAAGTTAGCGTCAAATTAAGCGCGTTTGTCAGTTTTTCGAGAGCGCTAATGCGTAGAATGCTTGATAAACAGAATAAAGCAGCAGTAGACAGTTATGGGGAAAGAACGTTCTGTTGTCGCGACAGTCACATTGTCAGTTAAATCAGTACCACACCGCACCAAGAAACATCTAGTCACCATACAGTAATAGAGCAATACGTGTCCCCGTTGCCTTCTTTGTCTGTTTCGAAATTCTTCCGACAAATTCACACTAAATTTGCCTATAGGCAATCAAATTCACGTTCACTCATATCTCAGATTTGATTTCTCTACATCTGGAAAATCATATTCTAGATGTCATCCGAAAACGAAGAGGTCACGTGAGCTACAGACCCAAAAGAGAAGGAGCGTGAGAGTACACGTGTCGTCAAACAATGTTCATCACCATTTCAATTTCCCTTTTCCCTTTTTTTCTCTACGATTCAGGTTGAAGGCGAACGATTTATCGCGGCGATGAAACGACCCCCCATTATTAAAATATTCACATTGCAGTCGTTCTATAACTTTTCAGTGTTTGATACATTCTTTTATATGCTCGATTTACTCGTATTACGCTATTTACATTTTCCTCGCATTGCCTATATATTATTTCGGATGGGATAAAAAGCGCGGAGGAGGAGGAGGACGAAGACGAGGGGGACGAAGGAAAAACGTTGAAAGAGGGCGGTGGAGGGTGCGGAGACAAAATGAAAATTCTTATATCCTTGAGTCTCGTCGCTTTATTAAAAATCTTTTCTCTTCGTAAGTTTTACAGTGGGAAAAGGAACCATTTTATATTTTGATTTATTACGTAGATTATTTCTATTTCTTGAGGTTTTTTCCCTCGTTCCCCCTTTGCTCATTCTTTTCCCTTTCTCTCTCACTTTCTCTCTCTCTTTCTCCCTTTTTTCGGTATTTTTTCCCTCAACCTCTTTACCTTTTTTGCCAATTTTCTCCCACCGGTTTCCATTTTTAAACGTTTACTTTCTTTGTGATGACGTTCCACATTAATTTTTGCTTTTCTCCCCCAACAAATGAAATTTGTTTTTGTTTCTGATTTTGTTTTTTTCTTATTTTTCTTCATTTTCTTCAGTTATATGCTTTCCTTCCTTCTATAGACCAGTTTTAAGGTATTTTAGTAAGTTTTAGGCCGTTAGGTTGTTGTGGAGTCAAAGTTTTAGTTGAGAGGGTGAGGGAATCTTCCATTAACTTGCACAGATATTTCGCCTCTTAAAAACTGCGTCCTAAAGACTGCGAAGGAATTGATTAAATTAAGAGAACCTTAAAAACTCACAGTTGCAACAAATTATCTTAGGTTTCTTGATATGAGATCGAGTTGGTTGAGAACAGAGGTTTAGAGAGGACGCTCAAAGCTTTCCCGGGTAATAATTGGAAAATGAAAAAAGAAAATTGCAAATCATCGCAATTTATATTACGACTTGTTTACACCAACCCATAAAAAGGACTTTAGTGATGTTTTATGAACTATAAGATCATACTACGTAGCGTACGAGTTGGAGCTTTTGTTCACATCAAAAAAATGACTTCCCTTTTTAGAGAATGAGGTCTTCCCTTTTTACCTGTTTGTACTTTTTTGAATAAAAAGCTCATCCATTCCCGCATCAAGACTGCAGATTTATAAGAATTGTTTATCGGTTTGTGGTAATAACTTGTAAGAAATTATTGACAATTCACAATTATACTTATAAGAAACGAGTTAGGTATAGAAGGTAGCAAATTTCTCTCTCTCTCCTTGTGGGCACACAAAAGCAGTCATGGCCCTTCACTATGTTCTGTTTAATATTGTCATATAATGGGCTACACCCCTCTCCTAAGGAAGACTTTAATTTAAAATTATAAGAACATAAGTTACAACATGAGTACAACATGAATAGCTACCCACAGCTATCTCAAGTGGACGAAACGTTGGCTTCATCTTTAACCTTGACGCAGTGCAAAAACCCTGTATGTAATGTTTTTAGTTTCAAAACGATTAAATTGCTTGTCTTGTTCTTTTAACAAACTAAATCGATCAAAACTATAGGTTTGAAATTATGTCCTTAATTATGACATCTAAACATTTTCAAGTGCTTTCAGATGAAAGAACCGTACAAGACCTTTCAATGAAATCGCTTGGGATTTTGGAAGTGAAAGTAGAAGACAAGAGTCTTAGTCTTAGCAATTGAGGCTCAATTAAAAAAAAGCAATAAACGAAGGCAAAGGCACTTGTGCAACAACAGAAGAGAAAAAGTTTTAAAATGAACGGGCTAAGGGGCGGCCTGACGTCATCGAGGTCAAGGTATTCAATATTAATATGAAAGTGTAGATGCGCAGAAGAAAGCCAATAGGGGAGATACTTACTTTTACCAGATATGATAAATTTATGGACGTAATAAAAACAAAAGCGTTCATTGGTTGCTCCACTATAAAAACTCCGTTTGGGAGGGGAGTTCGCTGTATGAACGGAAAAACGTATAAAAACAACCATAAAAATAAAGAGAAAACTATAAATTCTAATATTGCTGCTTTTGAGCTTTGCTTAGGCGCAACAATCTTTTTTCTTTCTCTTTTTTTTCTTCAGATAATATTCTCTCGAATGGTTTTCCCCTCCATACGAGGAGTGAGCATGCACGTGTGCTAGCAAAAAACGTCTATAGACTATTTTCCGGACGAGGTTTAGCTTGTGAGCCATTTACATACCAGTCTTTTGATAGAGTTTTGTTTTAAACAAACGAAAAATGGTTTATTAATTCAGAAAAGTCTGTTGTGTCTTCCCGCGACTGTCCAATTAAAGTTACCATTAACCTGGTAGTAAACCAAAATAATGCGGAAACAAATCACCCTCGCACGATTCACCCTTTCACTGATAACAACCCTCGTCTACCGCCTTGACGTTCTTAAATAATGATTCATTCTATTTAAATCTTCTTTTTCTGTCCAATCTACTTTAGGCACCCTTGCCCCTTCTCTCTCTCTCATTCTTTTCATTCATTCTCTATCTGAACTAAAGGAACATAATTTCCGAAGCTCGTCTGTATTTGTGTCCTTCATCAAGGATAGCTTGACAATCCTTCCGGAATACTGTAATAATAAAATGCCGTGTGGCAGCGAAACATACTATTTGATGTTTACTTACACAGATATATTCAAACGTTATTGTGTTCTGTATGATAGTCTCTATAGCCAACTCTCTAAATCTAATCTCTACCCTGATGTCAATCTTCTTTTCAGGTCTATTTATCGTTTGATATTTGCCTGCTATTTGCCCGATTAGTCACGTCTGTGCTGACCATGCACGGGTAGGTCAGCACATCTATCTAGGTCGCACGCCTGTTCACTTAGTGGCTGTTCTATGCCTGATTCACAGTAGTTTTCTACCACCGGGTTTACTCTTTTTGCTTCTTCTATTGTTGACTTTAGTTCGACTATCTGGAGGTCAACGACAATAATTCTGTTCTTCACAACCTTTTCTATTCAGATGCAGAGCCCGACAGTGAAGAAGTGAAAAATCGCACTTGCCTTTAAACCTGAGGGAGTCGACTATCTCAGAGGCTCCAACAAGCAAGTTATACTCCCTTAGAGCACCAAAAAATACTTTTGTAATACTGTTGTTGCCCAAGTGTCTTTTGCCGTCGTTTATTGCTTTTTTTTAATTGTGTCTCAATGTCTTCAACATAACTCCTCACTGCACCTGATATTTAATCATTCAGTTAGGAAGAAGTGACTAAGAACACAGAGAGAGAGAGAATGGAAGGGAACAAAAAAATTAGAAGAAACATCTAAAATTTTATGAAAACGGTTTGAAAAGTTGGAAAATTGAAATAAGCTTTCGAACATCGAAGAAAGTAAACTTTGTAGCCGTATTGGGAAAGTTTTGTCCTCCTTTTTCTCTCCTCTCTCACTCTCTCCCACTCATTCTCTCTCATTCTATCCTTTTCTCTATTTCTCTCTCGTTCTCTTTCTGTGTAGAAAATGACCGTCGATATATGCCTGCGGGCCACGAAAAGGAATCTTCTTATTGGGGAAAATTTTTCCCCTTTCCTCCCATTTCTTTCCTTTTTTCCTCCTCGCTATTTCCAGGAAACAAAAGAAAATACCGTTTCAAACAAATCCATTTCAGTTATCGGGTTTTCTTTCAAATTATTTTTTCACTGTTTTCCTTTTTTTCCCTTTTTCTCAAACTATTTTTATTCTTTAAATTATTTATTTATTTTTTTTACTTCTCTTTCCGTCCTGATAAAAAAGAGCTTGTTTCTTTCAAAAACAAAACAAAACAGAAGATCTGCTTCAACTTTAACTCAAAAATAAACTTCGATAATTAATTCGGCGAAATAATTTCCCTCTTCTTTCGTTTAACTGGGAAAATGGAAAATTATGGTTTCCGAGGGCAATTAAAACCTTCAACACATTTTTCCTTTCTCGTAATTTTATTTTTCGATATTTAACCTCTGTATTATTTCTGGGTGCTTTTCGACCAACTACTCAAATTGAAAATCGTCTTTCTTCCTTATTATAAATATTTGTGTATTCATGTTTAATATGAGTATTTCTATTATTCATATTATTTAAAGTAGTCAGAAACAATTTGTACGACATGTAATTTGTAATGCAAAAGCTGAGATTTTTGAAATCCAAAAAATAATGAAATGAGCCTCTTTCCATCAATTCCTCACAACAATGAACATAATTTATGAAATGAATTATTCGTTTTTATTACAGTTTAAGGGAGACAAGTGGTTCGATATGGTCGGTAGTTACTTGTGACATGACTTCATTGACTTAATTCTTAATCATTTCTACGTTCCATGACATGGCTGAAACCTTTTCATTAGTTCTCAACTCGTTGAAAAGTTTAAAACCAGATGAGCTTTTCAATTTTTTACTGTCAGTTGTAGAATAGGAGAACGGCTCTTCAGAGATAACTCCAAAATCAGAAACCTTTGTGGTTTTGGAAATACCTAGTGAGAGGCGTTATCCTGTACGTGGCAGGTATCTGGTATTGAACACAAACACAGAAGTGAAATACTTGAAATGGGTTCTAGGTTTGGAGCAAAAATCAAGAGACCAAGCAGAAGGCGGATAGACATCGAGATCAGAAGAAAGGCGGTAAACTACGAGGTGGCTATTTGCAAAGGGGAGAAAAGGGATCCGCTCTACTAGGAGGTGGAAAGGGGCACAAGGAAACAGGAACTTCTGGAAAAAGGAGAAAATATATTGTCTCGAAAGGAACGACTTCAAAGAAGAAAGGTTCTCACAAGAGGTTTGGTCAGGAAGGGACGTCAAATGGATTCTCATCGAGAGGGATGTCGAGGTTCAGCGCCAACTGCAGTCCAAAAGAACTCCTCGAAGATCACAGAGAGTGTTTTCTTGGTTTTCACTGTAAACCCACAGACAAGGCACTATTCCAACGAAGGGAAGAAAGCATTTTCGACGAAAGGAAAGTAGCGGCGTGGAGTAGGAAGAAAGAAAAGAAACAAAAAAAGGGCGAACATGGAAAAAAGTTTAAAATGATTAACTTCGCGAGCTTTGAAACAAATTGAGCTAATTGTCACATAAGTTAGGTTAAATACAACTGGAGGATACAACGGGAAAAACAAAACCCATTTTAATACGATTAACTCTTCTCTCGAAGAATGACGGGGAAAGGGGGTGAGGGGCTCTAGCTTTTAGAAAATGTCCTCGCCCGTATGAAAAAAAAGGAAACTACGGCCTTTTCGACAACGAATCCCATCTCCTGTCGCACGACAGCCGACAAATTTGCAGGTTTCTGCTTCGGACAGAATCATTCATTCTCCAGTTAATTCTTGTTTCCTTTTTTTTCTTCTTCTTACTCATAAAATCTGTCTTTCCTCTCACAGAACCCTGGTTTTAAACGATTCAGGAATTCCTCCAAGCTTCGATTGTCCCTTTTCTAACTAAAGCTTTCATATTTCTTCAAATTTTTGGTTGCCGATCCACTAAAAGCATAAAGAAAATCTGAATTTATATATCAAATTGTCGTGACAAGGACCATCCTCTAAAAACTTTTGGAAAAAGTCATTTGAAAACTCTCTACAGTCTAAACACAAAAAATGTGTTCAAATGACTTGTCGAGAATTTTTTCTTTCGTTCGAAATATTTGAGTTTGTTCACAATACAAATCCTAAAACAGTTTGTGTGGTCACTTTTTCCCCAGTTTTCTAGAAAATAGTTTTAGAAAAAAGTTTTTCTTTTTGTTTGAAAAACTTTTTTTTTTATTTTCATTTTGTAAAAATCTCATTTCTTTTGTAAGAGAAAGAGAGAGAAAATTAGCGAATTTACTCATTTGTCTTTGGACATAAATGACTAACACACATGTTAAGCTTACCACGATTTAAATTTTCCAGATATTTTACGTCGTAAAACTTTTTTTTTATTAACTTTTTAGTTTTGTATTTGAGAAGAAAAAGGTTATTTTCCAATGGCGACTTTTTTCCTCCTCAAAACATAAGCAGCTTTCATTGTAAGGTTTTCTCTTTAGGGCTTTTCTTTTACAATTGCTTTTCCGTATTTAACTTGTTACTATCATTTGAGACCGAATTTTCTAGCCATCTTGTTAGGCTAATGAAACTAGGTGTAACTCTGAGTGACCTTAGCCCATCATCATCATTATTATTTGCCACTACGGTTCATTCAGAGCCTGTCCACCGCAACGGTCCTCCAGCTGCTGATTCCCAGTGCTTTCAGGTTCTCTTCCACCTCTCGAGTCATCTTTTTTCGTACCTGAGCCGATATTCTCTCCGGTTCCATCGTGGCTAGGTGTCCTCACTTTCGCAGACAGCGTGGAATCATTAAAAAGTTCACGAACTTTCCATTAGTTGACCTTAGCTCATCAGGTGGTCGAATTGGCATCCATAGCACTATTCAGTGACCTGGCTACAATACGTAGCATTGAGTAAGTTGTTGTGCCTGTCAGATAAATTGGATTTTTGAGCTATTAATGCTCGGTGGTTCACTGCGTTTACAAGACTTAAGTCAGTAAACCGTCTATTCAGCTAACTGTGCGCTGAATTTTGTCAACAGGCGTTGAAGCTGACAAAACGTCCGTTTTTCGTAAAAACACGGTATAACAACCCAGTAAATATTAATGGTTTGTAAACTTTTAAGTTTGAAAAGTGCCGCAGAATTATTAGGGGAGTAGGCTTTGTTGGAATCCCAAAAACTTTAGTGTATGTATTTAAAAAGGAGAAATCATTGACTTATACGCACTGTCAAGAAGAAAGAAAATTATCTACGTCGAGATAGATAAGCCGAATCTCACGGATGGGTCTAAAGACAAGGGATAGAAATATATTAATAGGAAGGCCAAAAGCCCAAAGGACTGGTACTTAGGTGCAGGCTAACTTTGGGAAGCAGGAAGATCCCAAATCAAATTAAATTTGGGGAAAAGTGAGCTAACCCAAGAGGCCGAAAATGGGGGAGAGGGGTTATCTTGGTTGAGTTTTGACCTAAAGGTTAGAGCACTCAAGTAATAATCTAATTGATGGTTAATAGCTTTTTAGAGGATCCGAAGAGGGAGGAAAGAAAATCTAAATTTCGGTGAACGTAACGTTCGTGACGTGACGGAAAAATGGAGTTTGAGTTAATACAAATCACCCGCCATAAGAATCTTCTGAATACTTGTTTTATATTAATACTAACTATTATTATAATATTTTATTTTCTTTCCGATTCGTGTGCGAAAATTCAGTTCTTCTTACTCTTTTGTTTAGACCAATATTTTTCAAACAACTGCTGCAATAATCATGATCCTTTTGTACCATATCTTTACTAGACACTTAATATTAATCTTTTCTTAATACTTTCTGAGGGTTTTTAATGGTTTCTCTATGCAATGGAAGTGTCTTCATAGAGTTAGAGTGTCCTTTCATAACTTTATCATTTATAGTTTATATATCAATTTCATAATTTGATTTTGCAATGAGTTTAATTTTTTTGTAACTTTTGCCGTTATTTTTAAGAAGGACCGTGGTAGCGACTTCTCAAATCACTTTCTCAATTTCAGCACATATCGTTATCAGTTACCTTAAGTCGTTTTAGATATACTTCAAAATTCCCGCGTTCAGAGAAGACCTGGGTGGTAAAATAGTTGATGTCAACTTTTTTATTTTTCAATATAGCTTCAACCGATGAGAAGAACTAGAAGGTAGTTCGTCCCTTACCTGAGGACGTCCACTGCTTTTGCCATTTTTTGTAAATATGCAAATTTAAGAGTCTGACTGCTTATTCATACTGTCATCATTGTCACTATTTATATGAAATATGTAGCACTCATGAAAAGTTATATGTAACTGGGGGAATAACCAAAAGCTTAAAAGCGTTAACACTAATTCTCTTATAATTGTTCAGTCCACATTACCATCTCTTCAGAACGTCAGGTGTAGAAATATTATAGTTTTTGAAATAAAAGGAACAAAATGCTGAGCTTGACTGAAAGAAAAAGCTAAGAAGCAATAAAGTTTTTTTCCCCTTCCACAAAATTTCCAGTCAAATCGCCTTTTCGTAGTGAATAAATATTTCTCGAAGTAAAAAAAAAACAATTTCAAAAGGTTTTTTGTTTTCCCAGGATAGAATTCAAAATTTCATTACGTTTTTTTTAATAATTTCCCGGGAAAAGAGGGAGAGCGGGGGGGAGGTGAAGGAGGAAAATAAAATATAAATAGAAAACAAAATGAGGGAAAAGTTGAGAGAGAAAATGGAAAACGGAAAAGAGGAAGGCAAAGTATCAGGAACCGTTCCACAAGATTGTATATTATTTCTTCTCGTCCTCTCCCTTCTCCTCCTCCTTCATCCCACTCCTTCCTTTCCTTCTCTATTCCCTCCTTCGCCCTCCTTATCCTCCCTTCCCTCCTTTCTTCTACTTCTTCTTCTTTTCCTCCTCCGCCTCCTTTTGCCCCGGCTTTTGCTGGAAGAAAAGCGCTTTCATAAATCTGCCAAGAGATATATGAGCGCACAATTTCCTGGATCCGGCCATTAAGCTCCATAGCTCCCTCCCACCTCACTCCTTCTTTTCCTCTTTCTTTCCATTCCGACAGAAATGACGTGCAACCTTAACATAAATTCTTTTTAGAGGCATTCCCTGTAATATCTTGATTTTCTCTTGCCATTTTAATTTTTCCCCACACTTTTCTCTATTCTAGAGGTGGAGGTGGAGGTGGTGGAGGAACCGGGTAAGTTGAGAGGAGAGCTTTTATAAAATTTAATTTTTGGGATTTTCACAAAGCTTCTCCCGGACTCCTTTTTTTATTTCTATTTATTTTTTGGGTTATTGTCGGATGGAGAAGAAGGCTAAAAGTCTGGAAAGATTTTCTTTTTAATTTTTGTTTTATTACAACTATTTATGTTTTAGTATTGGTTAAATATTTTTTGTTTTCGGTTGAATAGACACTTTCAAATTTCCTGTCGTTTTCTTTTTTATATGTGTATTTTGTTATATGTAGTTTACATGATTTTTCTGATTACCACGTAAGCGAGTAATATTAGGTCTACCGCAAAGTTCTGTCCGATAATATTACATCAAGTTTGACACGTTTGTGTGTATTCATTGTCGCTTTTTTTGGTTTCTCATTTTATAACCTACACTGTATCTATACTACGCTATATACAATATATACAATTTTTTAGTTTTCATCAGCCACGTAGTTGATATTTTGAAAGGGTCACTCAATACTGCCATGTTGAGTGACTCTTTCAAAATATCAACTACGTGGCTGATGAAAACTAAAAAAATTGTATATATTGTATATAGCTTAACAATGACCAGCCTCGAAAGTCTACATAACATTATTGTACACATACTGACCTAGCAAAAGAACTAAAACGAATATGATTCACGTTAGTATTAACTGCAAACGGATTAGCTGACTGACAGATCTGAAGTTCGTTTGAGCCACTTTATTCTGTACGAATTACAATAAGTCTGAAGTGATACAGAAGGAGTGGATAATCTGTCTAACGTGTTGGATGAAAACACAGTTTCTCCTAAAACTTACAGAACGTGGTTCAAGAAGTTTCAACTAGGTGATTTTGACCTTACTGATGAACCCAGGTCTGGGGGGCCGTCCTTAATCGACGACGTTACAATCAAGATCTTGTTAGAGCTAAATCCTTTTTTGACAACATCCCCCAGTGATGATACAAATTAACTCAAATAATGATGGAAATTATACTATTCAATGAAAATTATTCAAAATATCGTACATTTATATTTTCGTATTATTCAAGACACAGACAGGACTTTCCGGTAGATCTAATAAATAAAATAAGAACGTAAATATTGTCTTTATCGTCTTTTATTCTTCTCGCCCTAAAATAAATCATCACTGTTTAATTTAATGTATTGTAATTATTAATATACTAATATCTGAACACCTTAGGACATCAACATCTACTAGTCCGCAAACTAACATTTAACTGTCATTTTCTGTATCCTACTTCCTTCAACACTTCAACTACCCATTTTTAATGTCCTTCTGTAGTCTTTATCCTTATTTTGTACCACAGTTCTGGCTTTTCAATGTCACTTTTGCCACCTTTAAATATTGCTATGAAGTTTCAGAATGATAATTGAGTTCATTATTTATAACTAATGACGTGTATAGGCATTATTACCCCTTTTAAGAAGGATGAAGGGAACTTTTTATACTTAAAATCTTCTTCTATCTGGTTGGTGTCCCTCCAGTTTCTTTCTTCTATCTGGAAATTTCACTCAACTTGCAGTCACAATAGGAGTCGTAGATTCATTCTTCCACCTTCATTCATAGACCATGTCGACTAAATTCCAAGTTCATTCAATTACATAAAATCATAAACACTGACAACCGATGATAATTAGACGGATCATAAACTTTTACATTAATCTACGTCCGTTTCGTTTTTTATGCTGGGCGTCTTATCCAAGAGACGCCAGGCGCCAGCCACATTACTAAACAGCATCGGTGACAATCGTTTGATGGCATGTTTATATTGAGAACTCTGTAATTATAACTTGATTGCCGGAGGTGTTTACATCTCGAGACAAACCGCCAACTGGCCTTTTAAAACGCAGCTCAATATCGAGCCCCGTTTGATAATTCCCACATGGGATCATACTTTTATGAGTCACACTGTCGATCAACTCGTTCCATCGTAACTTTCTCTTCTTTTCACCTCTAAAACTACAACGTTTGAAAACTATTCTTTGACTATATTTTCCATTTGGTTCTGTTTTATTTCATTTCTTTATCCTAACCTACTCTTGGTCTTGGTCTGCAAAGGAAAAGTTCTGACGAGCCATTCAACGTATTCAGTTCCTCAAACTCAAAAATTAAAAAGAGTAAATTCTGTTTCTTTTAATGACACGGTGAAGGAAGAACACTCAAATAGTGACTGAAACTGATTGATGTACTCGAAGCTAACGCCCATGAATGCAGGTTTACTTCGAAGTTGAGCAGGTAAAACTGAGTAAAAAATTTATTTAATATCCACAAAAAAATGGCAAAGGCTCCTGAGCTAATGCTGACGCTCATGAATAATGATCTTTGGATGCACCCTTCACCCAGAACGAACGAACCTCCATGGCGAAGTTGACTGTCAAGCGAATCGTTCAAGAAACTTGCCGAAAAAATTGTGATCAAGAATCTATTGCAAAGTTAGATGGTAAAAAAACAAGAACTATTCGTGAAAACTGGGTCAACTCAAGAATGTGTCTTATACAACAAATTCTATACTTTAATTTATCGTGCTATACCTCTCTTGTCGTATACAGTATAACATAATAGGCGGAAAACAATTTAGAATTAGAAAAATAAAGGTTGACGATAGGCAATATATTAGTATATTCTCTATTGGACAACAGGAATAAACATCCGAAACGATAAATTCCAATTTTAGAGATTTAGGTAAAACGAAACAAAAGAAGTAACATTGACAAGTGAAGAAAAACCTTAAAAGATAACAGCATTAATGTCTCCAAGAGAAAAACAGACCGTGGGGATGTTCACCTTATTTAGGATTAGATTTATAAAATGAAGATTTGGGAAAAAGCAAAAGAGAAGATGGAGAAGAGTGGGTATGAGATTGAAAGGAGAATAAGTTAGAGAAGAGATGGAAGGGAGGAGAGGGAATGGAAGAGGCTGAAAAGGTCGGGCTGAAAGCGCTCGTAGAAGGACTACAAATAATCCAATATCATCTGTTCAAACTACCTTTATGCAAATTCCCGTTAATGTCGAGCTTCGTTCAATAATGTAGAGCAATGTAAGAGGAGGAAGAGGGATGAAGAAGAAAGAGGACGAAGAGGAGGAGAAGGAGGACGACGACGACGACGACGACGAAGAGGGAGATAGAAGAGGTTTGTGTGCACAGAGGTAGGTGGGGGCTAGGAGAGAAAACAATGAAGTATGCAAATCCATCATCGTGACTTATAATGGAAAATAGTTCATCAACATTAATCAGTTCCCAGTGTTTTGATGATCTGGAAAAAGTAAACAAAGGAGAAGGAAAATTCCAGATTTTAATCGTCGATGTGACTTTTAATTTTCTCATATTTTCCTTTGAGACACTCCCCGAGAAACATCATCATCATCATCATCCAAAGAACGGATACTAACACGAGGAAAGAATGCGAACGTCCGCCATTACGCCATTTTCCATCCCCACCGACACATTTCAATAGGGAATGAAAATTTCTGTAATCAGACGTTCGACATGGGGGTGGAGGTAGGAGTGGAAGGAGAACAAAAACAAGAGAGAAATTAGAAATTTAAAAAAAAAAGCCGTAATCGTAAGAAAAAGAGGAAAATGGAAGGTGTAAAACGTTTGAAGGAAATCCTGGAGGAAGAGTCAGAGAAAGATGCTGGGGGAGGAAGAGGAAGAGAGAAGGGAGGTACAGGGAGAAAAGAGCCGAGATATTAGCTCAAACAGTGATTCCGTATTCGTGGCACATTTTCACAAAAACTCGTTTCGTCAGTTTAATATATCCAGATGGACTTTTTCATTTTTCATTATTTTCTAACCCCCAAAAGAACAAAAAGGAGGGAAAAAGGAAAGGAAAATGCCTTTTTGGGGATGTTGAAATCGTTGACTGAAATCTGAACAAAATGGAGACGAAAAGTCCACGTTTTGATTTTTTTGAGGAAAATTTTATCTGACGGGAAAACTTCTCGCTTTTTTCATTCAAAATGGAGCCCTAAATCGTTTTGTAAACACATGAAAAGGTTTTTTTGCCTAAAATTTTTTAAACACCCTTTCAAGAAAAAGCATCACCAATTTGATCACTGAAAGACAACGCCGAATATCAAAGTTACCAACATTTCACTTGGGTCATGCCCACCTTTCTTCGGATTTGCATAAATTTCACATTATATAATGAGTACAATAATTATTTAAGTATAATATAATCTCTCTCTTGAAACTAAAAACATCAAACACTGGGTTTTTAGTTTCAAGTTTGACTGCCGAGGAAGTTTCAATAATAATCTCTTTCTCTGATGACAATATGGGCATCAAGTTGGCTAGAGACTGTTCGTGGATTGGGAAGATGTTCGTCAACGTTTTAACGCATGAAGACTACCTAGGCACGCAGCCAACACCCGTACTCAGCGGATATCAGGTTCTGTTACTAGGTTAACACTTTACTCAGGTAAAAAGCTTATAAGTTTAGAAGGCTCACAGTGAAAATATGGTACCATATAACAGGTACCTGGTTTGACAACTGGAAACATCTTCAAACTGGCGCTGTAGAACCGAACCAAACTCATGAATAGAAGAAGCAGAAATGGAACCAAATCCGGTGTAGAAAACTATTTTGGGGGGTCTTCGACGGACTCTTTAGCCACCCTTTATTGGTCATCTAGGATTGGTCTTAAATAATATAACTATTGTAATTTGAAAGAATACATGATTACATCATATTTTTTCAAACCTCAACTCCTCAATACTGTACTATTTTATACTTTGGGGATTTTTTTTTGTTTTGTTGAATTTCATTTTCATTGACACGTTCCTAGATTTGTTCCTGAGACTACTTTCCACTTGCTTCTTTAATTAAAGTTTAGAGAAAATTATCTGAGTACATTGAAACGGTTACTTCGCGCCGTATAAATGTCATAAAGTATTATTTACACTCGCCCAAACTAAGAGCTATTCCAAAAGGTTAATAAATTTTTACAGCCACTGATTGAGACAAGGAAATGAAAAAAAGTGTGAAGATTTGCACTTAAAGCAATAAAATCGACAAACCGACTGGGTTTTGTCTGACATAAACAATTAAAACTTAACGTTTTAAACTGCTTTACTACAGAGACAGGAATAAATTAGAAGGCGCCAAATCGAAGATCCTTTTTGCTAGAAGAAAATGAACAGAGAGAGGGTGAGAGACGGAAGTATTGTGGGGGCCTCCAAAGATGTTTGGATTCTGAGGACTCCATAACTACTACATTTCAATGAGTAACTAGTGAAAGGAGGTCAACTTAAATTTGAATAATGGAATGAAAATGAGTGAAAGAAAGAACTAAGGGAAAAATGGAAAGAATTAGCAGAACGAAATCAGAAAACAAAGTGAGGGTGGCTGTGGGTGGCGTATGGAGGAAAACGAAAAAAGCGTGTTCTGGAAAGTAAATGGTTTTCTTCTGGGGTAGACTAAAAACAAGGGAAGTGGGGACAATGGGGACAGTCTAAATGGAAGAATGCAATCCGAGAAAGTGGCTCACCGGCTATGATGAATCGCTTTTCCTGATTCCGACCAAACCGAAGGTCATCCATTAAACTTTTGATCAGAGCAAAAAAAAAAAAAAATCTGAGATGAAAAATTTTTTCTTTTTGTTTTTGTTTTCTTCTATGTCAACTAAAATTTCATTTCGCTTATACTTTTTTTTTTTTTAAAGATTTATGTATAACTCGAGAATAAAGTGTATAAATCTCAGTTTAACTCGTAGGCACATTTGAATTAAACAAAGATTAGGTAGGATCCAGTATTTAAGGATTTTAAATTAATTCTTAGTAGAAAAAGGATTGACCCCACTAATTTTAAAGATCATGGATAAAAAAATTTCTACTGAAGAGCTGCTACTACTACTTACTCTACACTACTAGATATACTAGAGAGATACAGAGATACACCATAAAGGACCGTTGGGGACCATTAGAGGAGAGGATACAGGGGGAAGTGTCCTCTTACATTAAACCGTAATTAACTGTAAGCATCTTTTTCCAGGCTCGGAGGGGAGAGAAGAGCAGAGGAGAGCAATTACGGTATTAATTAGCGTTTACAATACTTAAATATACACTGGCCACCTTACTTATTTACTGACTGTCATCTTTACACAGTGCCTTCTATGTCAGTAGTTTTTTATATGTTCCAACTTCCTTTTATAAGTTTTTATTCTGATAGTACCATGATTACACTAGTATAACTCTTGTCCTTACAAAATGCGAGAAACACGACTTTAAGGCTAAATGGTAGGATCAACTCAAGTTTCAGTTAAATTTGTCTGGGGTTCCTACGGGTGAGACGTGGAGATGACGGGGACATGACTGTAGGATTTCGTCTGCAGTGACTAAGAGTGGTCCTCAGAGTGGTCGCGGGTTTAAGGTGAACTGATGTGATCTCCAACGAAGAACTATGGCTCCGAACGCACCAGAAGCCCTTAAAATCACAAGGAAGAGCAAGGAAATGAAGGTGGATTGGGCACACTCTTCGCCAAGTACAGGACCAGATTCCAAAGCAAGTCCTCGACTGGAATGCAAAAGGAAGCCAAAGAAGAGGAAGACTAAGGAAGACGTGAAGGCGAACAGTCAAAGAGGAACTGGGTGCAGCAGGACCAACTTGGGCTGCAGCAATGAAAACAGCCCTCAACCGAGAGCGATGGTGGAGCCTTGTAGAGGGCTTTGCGCCCCATAGGCGTAAAAAAGACTCATTATTGACTTCAGGGGTTAATTCACTGATCTCTTTCGTAGATAAAATGCCTCTTAAAAGTTAGCCCAACAACTTAATATCTCGCACCGAAGACTGGTGGCAGTTATTATTTATTTATTTATTTATTTAACAAAACCTTCACTTCGCCCGTGAAGGCATACAATGTCTACAAGAAACAAATTTACATTTACAATGATAAATTTACAATTTACAATGACATGGTTACGAAAGTACACAAAGTACAACACAGTATGTGCTACTGAACAGCATTAAAAACATATACAGAGTAAACACAGAGTAGGTACAGAGTAGGTACAGAGGCCCAGAGGAATAAGTTCGGAGTTCTTTATTCATCCAAGGCGAAGTTCCTAATTCTTAGCCCCTGGCTCATGTAGAGGTAAATTTTTAGCATCCTGGAGTCCTCTGATATATTTTTCAAGATATTTACTAGTTTTATCTCCAGGGTGGTTCCTGCATCTAGATTCTGTAGATGTCTTCTTCTTATTGGTTCGTATATTGGGCATTCGAAAACGAAATGCGCGAGGGTTTCCCTTTGTTTCAAATTGCAAACCTCGCACATATTTGTTTGCTTCCATTTGTATAAACTTTTATAGGCCGCGAACTTTGCCACCTCCACTCCTCCGACTCTCATTTGGCTTATTAATTTAATTATCCCAAAGTCCAGGTCTTTCCAGGCTGGATCCAGGTTGTTAGGTATGTTGATGGCTCTTCACAGATTAATTTGTACATAGGACTGTATGTGGAATTTCTTATTTTTATGGAATCTGCTAGCTGGAGCATAGTTCTATATTTGCTGGTTGTTTCGTAGATGGTTTTTTGACTTATGATATCACTCCAGCCTTGATTTCCATGAATGATATTCAATAATTCTTTTTGTTGGGTATACCAATTAAGCTTCTGGGGAGTGTGGGACGAATTGTCCAGGTTCACCAGGCGTTTATAGCAAATTCTCGGTAAACTACATTCATTTTTTTCTTGGAGCGTCTTCCACCTCTTCATGGTTCGCCCTAATGCCAGGCAAGCAACCGGGTAGGAGTCTATTTCTTTTCGAATTATGTACCCCGGTGTGATTGGTGGCAATTAACTAGGAGTGAAAATACAAAGTGAGAAGTTGGGTGTGTAAAAGCTCAGGAAAAAGCCATTTTACGAAGACAAAACAGGAACAAAACTGTTTGCCGAACAAATCAGTTCATTCATTCAGGTAGGCCTACATCTCGAGCTAGTTCGTAGCGAATAGCTTTATAATTAAAGTTTAAGCTCTAATATAATCGAAAGGTTTGAATTTCAACAAATCCCATCGTACATTTGTCACAAAACTTTCTGAGAATCAATCCTCCCGGAAAAGTTCACACGAGTCAGACGAAAGCTCAACTCGTGACCATCCCATCTTCTTCCGGTTTCATTTAGTCCGTCTATCACTTACCAAAGTTTCTTCAGAAAAAGGTGTCGTTCCACCTCAGCCACAATCTTATTTCTTTCATGTTTAATTCGAGAAGTAATAAACAGGTAAAACGTTAGCTGTTTCATTTATTCGTTGAGTGAGCTTTTGACTTTTGTATTTCGTAATAAAATTCAAAGCTCGAAAGAAAATCAAGTCGAAAGGGAAAAGAGAAGGAAAAAGGAAGAAGGAAATGAGGAGGTTGTTTCTTTGTCGCCTGAAAATCGTCCTGTTTCTGTGAAAGCAGAAAATTCCGGTCAAAGCTGTTTACATGATGAAAGTTACTCCGCAAATTAAATTATAAATTGATATCAGTGTTGATGAGCTGAAGAAAATGTAAATTTTGATAATGGCGGCGTCAGTGGCGGTCGCTTCTACAATAAATGAAGATGAATGCGATATCTCATTCAGAATTTTTTCCTTCGTCGGCCCCCATTTTATTATTATTATCATCATCAACTATTCAGGGACTTTTTCAGTGTACCACAGATACGAGTCTGAAGAGGAAAACAGAGAACTTTTCCCGCCTGTGAAGATTATCTTTGGATTTTTCTTTTATCACTCACCTCAAACTTTCACGTTGATTGCGAGGACAAAAGTAATCGCGCCTAAGTAGAAATCAAATTTAATGAAGGAAATATTTTATTTAAAAAGAAAACAACAGAGTTAGCAAAAGAAAGGAAAGAAAGTGATATTTACTGAAACGTCGAAATAACGAAGATACATGCGGTTATAAAAGGAGATTGATGATGGCCGCTGCCGATAGCTGTTCTGCCTTTGGAAGGAGGGTAGAGGGTGGCACACTTCGGCTGAAAAGAGTAAAAAGGAAAAAGGAAAGAAAGGAGGGGAATAAAGGTGGGCTCTGGAGAATAAATAAGACTTTGGCACAGTGGAATGGGAACAGGACAGTTTCACCAACATTTTGTCTAACTTAATTATTTCACTTTTTACTTAAGTTCTGTTTTAATTATTCTTTAATTCTTATATTTAAGTTCTAATGTGATCACATACATCTAGCTAAGTTCCATAATAATAACGACACTGGTCTTGGCAGTGTTGCCAACTCCACAACACGCCCCTCTTTAAGCTCTCGAAGCTTTACAAAATTGAACAAAATTTAAACATTACAAAAATTGAACAAACCTTAAATATTATGAAAGAGAAACAAACCTTAAATACTACACAACTGAATAAATCACAACCCATACAACATGAACAAAATTAATCTTAAAATTACCTAATTAATTTTTAAATATATTTACCATTTGACATCTTACTTATTATTATTATTTTTTAATTCTTATGAATTTAATTTCATTGGTTTCTTTATATTCATTCTGTTTCTTAAGATCCTTTGTTCCATATACTTATTTACTTCACTTCCCCTTGTTTCATTATTTTCTTTCTCTTTACCCTCTATATTTTCCTCCCTTCTATGTTTAATAAATCTGGAATTTCTTCTCACTTTCACTCCATTTTCTAATTCTACTACATATGATCTAGGATATGGTAATACCTCTGCTATTATGCCTTTCAGCCAAATTCTGTGTTTTATGTCCCATACCCATACCTTATTATTCTTTGTAAATTTAGACTCAATTTTATTAGCTGTTCTGTTATAATTATTCTTAATCTGTTCTTTTCTTTTGAAATTGGCATGTTTGTTACATACCTCACATTGAGTAATTATAAGGCTAATCTCATTTAATATCCCAGGCCAATACAATAAGGACTTAATAAATTCCTTAGTTTTACTTAATCCTAAATGTGTTTCATGTACTACTTTTAAATAATTTTTTCTTAGTTCTTTGGGTACTATCAATCTATTGTTGTAATAAATCAACCCATTTTCAACATTAATATCATTCCTTAACTTAAAATAATGTTGTAGTTCACTAGAACCTTCAATATTATTAATATGTTTAGGCCAGCCCTTTTTATAAAATTCTAATACTTGAGCCAAATCCTTGTCAGAGCTGGTTTTCAACTTTATTTCATCCAGCCTAGTTTGTGAAAATTGCACAATATATTCATCTACACTATGTACAATGTCATTCATTTTATCATCATCTATTTGCTCCCTATATATAAAATTACGTGACAATAAATCCGCTACATACATGTGTTTTCCTGGAACATAAGTTACTAATAAATCATAAAGCATTAATCTCATTCTTAGCCTCCTTAATCTATTATTCTTTATACTAGCAATATTCTTTGACATTATAGATACCAAAGGTTGGTGATCTGTTTGTATGGTAACTTGTTTTCCATAGATATAATAATGATTCTTTTCACAAGCAAAACAAATAGCCAACAACTCCTTCTCAATTTGTGCATACTGTTTTTCACTCTCTGAAAGACATCTTGATGCAAACATAACTGGTCCTTCAGCTTGCATTAAGCAACATCCTATTGCATCTTTACTACTATCTGTTTGTATTATTACATCTAAATCATAGTTAAAATTTTTTTAATATAGGGGCTGAGGTCAACAAACTCTTAACATTCTCTAATGCCTTAGTATGATTTGGTGTCCATAACCAAATAGTATCTTTTTTTAAGTAATTCCCTCAAAGGACTTATTAATTCACTAAGATTAGGCACAAAATCTCTAACATAATTTATAAACCCTAACAATTGCATTAACTCTTTCTTATTTTGTGGCTCTTTCAGTTCTTGTATAGCTCTTGCCCTTTCACTATCAATAGTCACACCCTTTTCATTAAATATTAACCCTAAATATTTAACTTCATTTTTACAATATTGTACTTTTCTTTTATTAAATTTAATATTGAATTTCCTTGCCCTCTCTAAAACTTCCTCCAAAATTTTGTCATGATCCTCTTTTGTCTCACTAAAAATTAATATGTCATCAAAATATACAATTACTCCCTCAATATCACCAAAATATTTGGTATTTAATTTTTGAAAAATTTCAGGAGCAGATTTAATACCAAAAGGTAATCTATTAAATGAATATAAACCAAAAGGACTACTAAATGTGCATAACCTACTTGACTCAGGATCTAGTTTTACATGATAAAATCCATCTTTTATGTCTAATACTGTATAATACTTTTTGTGAATTAATTTAGTTTTAATTTCTGATAAAGTAGGAATTGGATAAGAATTCTTAATTATAACCTTATTTAAATTTTGAGGATCAAGACATAACCTTAAAGAGCCATCTGGTTTTTCTAGAATAACCAGATTACTTATCCATTCTGGTACATTATTATCATCTACAGGTGTAACTATTTGCCTTTGCTCTAGTCCATCCAAAGTACTTCTTAACCTGTCCATAAGTGCACGAGGAACTTTTCTATTTCTAGATGCAACTGGTTGACTATTTGGTTTAACTGATAATTTATAAATGTCAGGAAAGCAACCTACCCCCTCAAAAAGATCCTTATTTTCTTGTACAATTAATTCTTCATCATTTTCAATTTTTTTGAAGGCTATCTACTTTTGCAATTAATTGTAAATCTACACAGGTTTTTAATCCTAAAATTGGCCTACAATTACCTTCTTTTACTATTATAAATTTAGCTGTTGTTATCTTATTCTTAAGTCTGTCTACCACTTGAAGAAAACATTCTCCAATGGGCTTAATTTGAAAGCCCCCATATGCTTGTAGTCTTATTTTACATTTGTATAAGTGAGGTTTATTGTCTAATTGTTTGAAGATGTCATAATTTAGGATATTACTACTGGAACCTGTATCTAACTTAAAGTTTACTCTTAAATTACCTACTTCTAATTCTTTGTTCCACCCTTTATCTCCCACAGATTCTACACTTTCAATATCTATGACATTTTCTAACTCATTTGCTTCCACTGAAGTTCCACCTTTTCTGCAGCATTTAGCAAAATGACCTATCATTTCACATTGATAACATTTTTTTCCCAAATGCAGGGCACTGCCCATAAGAGTGAGATTTATCACATTTACTACATCTGAATTGTTTTTTCTTATTTCTAATCTTATCACTATTAACACTATTATTATTATTATCATTAGACTTATAACTAAAAAATTGTCCTTTGTTTAAAATCTTATTCTGTTGAAGTGCATCTACCTCCCCCCATCAGATTTGTAACCGGGCTCTTCATAGCCTCTCTCGTCCTCACAGCTAATTCCATGCCTTTACAATAATCAATAACTTTTAGAAGAGTCATCTCTTCTTGTAGTAAATGTAGTTGCGTCTCCTTATCATAAATTCCGATAATTACTTGTGACCTTAATATGGATTCACTCACATCTCCAAATTCACACGACTGGATGGCCTGTTTTAAGGCCGTGTAGAACTCATCAAAGGACTCACCCTCACGCTGTTTTCTATTGAAGAACTGGAAGTGCTGCAGAGCTAGGTTCTTCCTCGGTTCACAGTATTTTTCAAAGGCTTCAAAAATCTTACTGACTGTGATATCTTCATCATTGGACACCTCCAATGTATTATAGACGGCCAATGCCTCATTTCCCATTAAATTGAGGAGGCGCGCAACTCGCGTCCTCATGGGTTTCCTAACCGTTTCTGTGGCTTCGAAATAAATCTCTATTTGTTGTTTAAACCTCTTTAGGTTTTCTTTCATATTATTCCCCACGACTAGGGGTTGTGGTAAGTTAAATCCAGACTGCGCCATGTTTTAATTATTCTTTATTAACTCTTAATTCTTATATTTAAGTTCTAATGTGATCACATACATCTAGCTAAGTTCCATAATAATAACGACACTGGTCTTGGCAGTGTTGCCAACTCCACAACA